>VXBB01018249.1:76086-108492 GCA_013399915.1 Illadopsis cleaveri | reverse complement strand
GTTTTATTTCTTTATTTTTATTTTCTTTTTTTTTTTTTTTTTTTTTTTTTTAAATAATGGTCAATGAAGACAAAGAAGCATTTCTGAGAGTACCTATTTATTACATAAACACCTGATTGTTTAAAATCCAAGGTAAATTACTAAAACAGATTAGTTGAAAGAACTCCAGAAGACTCTAGAATGACTAGCTGAGATATGGGAATTTATACTGTAAAATTTAGTAGAAGAATCCTACCCTACTGATAAAAATATGTCAGTTCTTATGTCACCAAATAGATGAGGCTTCCTCTGCAGTCAGTAGAGGTAAGTCAGCACTCCCTTAAGGTGCTTCATCTCAAAGTTCATTGACAGTTTTTTTAGAGCAGGATATATGGTTAAACTGTTATTTGAAAGCCACCATTTACTGCCCCTATTCTGAGGGAATCTAGAAAAAGATCTGAACAGGCCATTTCAATTTCAGGTGGATATTAAGGAAGATGAATCTTATCCATTCAAACTGTAATGATTACTTTTCCATTTTTCTTAATCACTGTCTATTTGAAAAGCATTTATGTGATTCTTTAATAATGCTTCAGGACTTCTTACAAACTCTCATAAACAGACCTAATGCACAAAGTTTGTTGTGCCCTGTTGTCATTTTGTGTCCAAAAATGCTGCTTTCAAGTGTTGTTTCCATAAAATGCTTCAGGATTTCTTGTGTCATTTTCCTACATTTGATGAATAATGAATTCAAACATCTTCCAGTATTTCTGAAGCTAAAATTAATTTTACTGAGCTTTTCAACTGTAAGTTAAGTGGCAACTACAGATTATAAACTATCCACTTCTGCATATTTGAATTTATATTGTTTTTCACATTTAAAAAGTATCAAAGAATCAGACAAAAAAAGTCCAATTAGAATAAAATATTCTAGATGCAGTAGAACTTAATTGAAGAGCTGAGTTTAACCTCTAGAAAATGTTTCATTATAACTGTGATTATGCTGGGCTTAAGGCATAGTTGTTTTCTGTTTGTTGTGGGGTTTTTTGTTGTTCGAGGTTTTTATTTTTAGGTTTTTTTGTTTCTTTGGGTTTTTGTTTAATATATCCGTAGTTTTATATTTTAAGTCTAGAAATCAGCTGATTTTGTAATAACATTTTACTTCAGAAGAGAAAAAAAGATATTCAACCTACTACTTTAGGTGTAATTGGCCATCTTACAATAAATCAATAAATCCTGCACTTTATGCAAATTGTAATCTTTATGTTGAAATTTTTTTCTCAAAGAAAATTATTATATTCTGGTCATTTGTATAATTTAAAATTATAAACTTCTCCTTCTCTCCAGGTCTGTAATAGCGCTTATGCACATTTATTATATGATACAGAGCTATTCCAGCAACATTAAAATAATTATTCCAACAACAAAAAAAAAAATTTCTTTCAGCTCCTTCATAGGTTTTAAAGGCAAGCTTTTAGTCTTATCCAAAACCTGGTCAAAAAAACATGGCTTCATTTTGACTGATCAGACAAAAATTCTGGGTTACTTTAGGACAGAAGTGGAGAATAAGACACACACCTCTGAATGATGTGTTTGAAGCTACATGGTTTTGAGAAATATCCATGAAAATTATCGTATCTAATTGCGTTTGCAGAATTAAAAAGATTTGGAAAAGCTTTTTAGGCAATATAAATCCACAGGATAAAGACCCAGCAAATATCCATTACAGGTAATATCATACAACTTCATAACACAACATCTATCTCCAAACATTAAGATCTTGCATTGTAATAGTCAAAGCTTAGAGTAACAGATTTATGGAAAACAGTTGCAAAATACATGTCTGAAAGGAAAATCATTCAGATGTCTTCTGAATCACTTAATATTTTGCTGTTTGTCCAAACTAAGCTTCATTCAGCTCATTTGTGCTTACTTGATTCTCAGTTACCTATTGGCCAAGCTACTGAACTCTACAATCTGACAAACTAGGAATATACCTGCAACAGTAAATTGCACAAAATGATAAATTGGCTTGCCTATACTGTTAATTTGTTAGAGAGATCCCTGGCATGGGTTTGGGCAATGTGAATTAGAACTATACAAACATTTCCCAGGTCTAATTTAGGTATTAGCAAGCACGATTTGGCAGGAACCATTTCAGAAAAGTGATTTGGATGCACCACTTTGTTTTGGCTAGTAAAAGTATTCAGTAATGTGAAGGTTGACAAATCAGGCCAGCTTGGCTGCATAAACCCTAGCTTGCTTCAGTTTACTAATGTATATTTCCTCTATGTGATTTGAGGAACTTATGGGTTTAATAATCTGTGATAACCCTAAGAATACCCATCAAAGTTCTCACAGGAAGACAGAAGTGATATGGAAATGAGAAAAGAGTCCAACGTACCTTCTTTGCCAATCATGGATTCTTAAAATGGCTCAGCTAGTTATGAAACTTCAGCTCAGCACAGATTTTTAGTGAAAGTTCAGGTTACTAAATCTGGTAATTTTATATTGAACTTTTACAATGTATATTTATTTAATAAGATGCATCCAGGAAAAGATGGGAATGAAGATATAATTGTAATACATAAAAAGTATTTAAGGAGTAGGGAGGGTTTTTTTACTCAGCAGCTCTTGGTCTATTTTTTTAAAATAAGGTTAAGCAATGGGGCTGAATTTTTTTTTTGTAACAGGAAGGTGTCCCAACCACCTTATTAAAATGTCTGCTTTGTGCTTCTACTCTTCAATCACGTGATGCACATATCAGTATCCTAGTCCTAAAAATGTTTAGGTTCCCTGTGCCTTCCTGGGAAAACTGAATTTACACACGGCAGGGACATGTATGATAATCAGGCTGAGTACAAGGTAAATCAGCACATATCAGATTAGTTTGGAAGAGTGGAGGGTAAATCTTGGGAAAACACAAAAAATTGCCATGTTTTCTGACCCCAGGAGCAGCTTTTCTCTCCTAGGGTGACCTAGGCTTGCTGTAATTGTCTTTTGGAACAATTGAAGGGCCAACAAATTTCTGGTGCAGGAGGGACACAGAGCAGTGTAGACACAATCTTCTCGCTCCCATGCAGGAACGTTGCATTCAGGACCGAGATAAGGAAAGGTAGAAGAAGGCAAGGCAGTCTGAGGCCTAGAAAATACCAATGCTTTGAGGATTTAGGATCCACATTGCTAAAATCAGTTATGGATATGCTGACAGTGGGCCTCGTGTACAAAGAATGCTCAGCTTGGTGAGCCACAGACTTTCTCTGGCTGTGTTGCCCCTATACCACACACATGGCAAATTTCTGAACCTCGCTAATCAGACACAGCTCTTGCAATCCTGAAATACTTGATACTGTAATTTTTTTTCTATTCTTAAAAGAATAATGAGTGTGCCAGTGTTTAGTCAGTCTCTCTGGCACCCACTATCTTTTTTATTCTCATAGTTTACCTGTCAGACTGCTTTAATCAAATGGGAAGGATAGACAGTCGTATTTAGTTTTGTGCCTTTGTAACCAGGCCTCTCAAGCTGACGTTATGAAAACGTGAAAAAAAGACCTTCTATCACCCAAGATAACTTACACCCTGTGCACAAACAATTTGAAAGTTAGTGACTGAATTAAAAATAAATTTAGAAAAATAGATTTCAGTTAGAGGAAATGACGTTGTTATACAAGTCTAGAAATAGATAAACTCCCTGGGTAACCACTAAACCAGAATCTATTTTATTAGATAAATAAAATAGAGCTGTGAGACTTGCATGCATTAAAGAGAAAGGACTGTATAGTTTCACCATTTCCAAACTGTGAAGAAAACACATTTTGAAAAAGGGCAATCAGGCAAAGTTCAAACAATTTTGAGTATCATGGAAAAGACGTCTTTAATGCATTGCTCAAGTACTAGCTAAGCAACAATCCTTTTCTAAGCTGTCAATTGAAACATACTAAATGGTAGGAATGACAATACTTTAGAAAGACTCCATGCAAAATGAAGGAAAGGCTTCAGTGAGGAACTTGCCACAGTCAAGTAATATACTCCTCAATCTCATTTCTAAAGAGACTCATCTTTCTTTGAGGTTTTCTATTGTCCCTCAGGTCCAGAACTCAAATTTATTTTAACTCAGGACAAATGAGGGAGTATTTTTATTAAAAAGAGCAAGAGAAATTTCTGCTACAGAGTGCAAGGACTAACACTTTGGAATGCTTTTTAAACTTTATTTGCCAAACTTCTGAAAAAAAATCTTGTATTTTCTACCTGGAGGCTGAGATTCATTAAACTAACTTTAGCAAACTGCAAGTCAGAAGATTGGTCTATGCTAGTGATCTCTTTAAATCTAATAAAGACATAAGGCTGGGGAACTACTCATCCTGCTTATCTTAAACAGCTGGTTATAATGGAATTAATTTCCTTTTCAAAGTAGCAATGTTTATCTTTTGGATGTTTCCTTCTCCTAAATCTTTACAGCTCTTGTGATTCTAATGCAGTCTTTTTTGACTTGATGGTATTAAAGAATATAGAACAATGGAAAATATAATTATAAACCATTTATAATATTAATAAATATGCAAAGAAAAATTTTCCATTGCACACATTAAAATGGTATATTTCACATATATGTGTATACCATTTAATTGTAAAGTAAATTTTATGCTATCCTTGGCATTCACTTAGCTGGCCTTGTACACACAAATTGGTTTGGGGATTGCCTGTATAAATATTTATTCAGAAGAAAGGTTTACACCATCTTTGTGTATTTCTCACAATTTAATTGATGGCTAATCTTGTTTTAGTAAGAAAAACAACAAACCAATAACACATTTTCCCTTTTTCTGAGTATAACCAGTTGCGACCGAGTCAAATTGAGAGAGAGGGAAAGTTATAGAGTATAAGAACATGGTAAATGTCTTCACAAATCTATTAAACCAAAATAATTCATAGGCAATGTAATGGTAACCTTAAAATTGTTCTGCTTAATGTAAAGAACCTCAAGTAATCACACAAAATAAAAAGTTAATATGATTTATGGAAAGAAAATTAAATGCAGAATCAATACATTTATCTCTTCAGCAAGTAATTACTAGGAACATATTTTCTATTGCTCAGGTTATTACTTCTAAACCATACAATGCAGAAAGCAATCTTTCCATGGTTAAAAAAAAAGAAAAAAAAAAAGAAAAAAAAAGTTTTCTAGGTTATTTAACTTCTTCAGTAGAAATCTCGGATAACATTTTTGACAGGTTTGAGGATGTCTTGGTATGGATGGATGTTTTTTCCAAACTTCTCTCTAAAATATTCTTATATTTTGCAGTTTTGTACAGTTAACATGCACTTATTTCCCTTGAATACTTTCTTCATTAAAAAGAAGGGGAAAAAATGCAATAATATGTCTAGCCTTTTATTTCAGGTCCATATGTTACCATATCTTTTTCCACATGTTTATACTGAAGTTTTTGACAGTTATCCTCAGAAATTCACAATAAAGTATTGAAATAAAAATTCACTTTTGTTCTCGGATGTAAAGAAAAGGTTACTTTCTAAGGCTATATGGGAAGTTTTTGATAGAAAACAGTTTAAGTACAAACACTTTGCTGGAGTCCTATTAACAGTGCCATAATGTGTTTCAAACATTTCTCTTTATCTCATAAGATTTAATTTCTTCTGAGACTATTCCTTCACACATGCTTCTAAGAACACATCTATAAAGATTAAAAATGCATATTTTATTGGAACTGTCTCATGTAGGATTCAGCTTCAGGGTAGAAGCTCATCTTTTTATGCCTGCACATGGGTGTGCTATCAGTCTCCCACTCTCAGCAATGGAGGTGTCATTAGTACAGTGAATGGGGCTTGGAAAATATTTCATTTTATTGTAAAGCAGACAATTACAGAGTAATTAGTGTGTGCTAAAGGAATTATTTAGTGTTTCCTGTGATGCCATGAGTTTTCCAGGATGTTCACATAACATCCACAGATGTAACAGAGATCATAAGAGAACAAAAGCCTCTAGTAATATCAAGTAGAAATTACACTGGTTGTCCAAGACCAACTAAAATTACACCAATGTTATGGTTTCACCCAAGCTAACAACCAAGTGCCACACAGCCACCATCTCATTCCCCCGCCTGCAGGATCAGGGAGAGAAGTAGGAGGGTAAAACCAGAAAACTCTTTTGGGCTGAGATGAGCACAGTTTATGGGGAAAGCAAAAGCTACACACATAAGCAAAGGAAAACAAGCAATTAATTCACTGGTTCCCATGGGAAGGCAGGTGTTCAGCCACCTGCAGGAGAGCAAGACCCATCATGCATAACAGTGACTTAAGAAGACAAATTCCATCAGTCCAAACATCCCTCACTTCTTCCTTCTTATCCTGGTTTTCTATTCTGAGCATGACATCAAATGGTCTGGAATTTCCCTTCTGTCATTTTGGGTCACCTGTCCTGGCTGTATCTCCTCCCAACCTCCTCTGCATCCCCAGCTTCCTCACCAGTGTGTCAGTAAGAAAGGCAGAAAAGGCCTTGGCTCTTTGTGAGCCCTGCTTAACAATGACAAAAACATCTCTATAGTATCAATCCTGTGTTCAGCACAAATCCAAAACACAGCACAATAGCAGGCACATGAAGAAAATTAACTCTACCCAAGCCAAATCCAGCACAACTAAATGTTTATTTTAAGAAACTGAATCATATCTGTGATGGAGAACAGCTGAATATCCATTCTGGACATGACTGACTTTTCATTCAAAGTGCAATTCTGTTGTCAATTCAAAAGCATAAAATTCCATTTGAAATGTCCTCCAATGAGACATCCGCTTCCATGGGTCTTGAATTGTATCTGCCAGTCCAGTGTGGACTCACAAGTGCTTTGCACAGACATAGATGATTGCATAAACATATAAATATTTCTGTTTAGTTGCCTTTATATTGAACCAAATCATACCACAGACACTTAAAGTGTGTTGAGAAATCTACACTCTCCTGTTTTTGTCCTTCCTTCTTTGTTCCCCTCAGTCATGAAGTATCAAATGGTCTGGAAAAATCTAGATGAAACATCTGAGCTATCAGAATGTAATTAACTCTAAAGTCTACAGGGATCAATGTCTTGCTTTCTAATGAGAGTACATAAGGACGCTGAAAAAAGGAAGTTTTTCAACTTTGTTTAAGTAGGCTTAATTTCAGCAATCTATCATTTTCCTTTCATCTAACTCCTCTTCTGAATGGTTTTGTCAAGATAAATCTGATTATTTATTTTTTCTTAGAAAAATTGTCAAGACTCACTATGCTTTATAGCATAAAAAATTGATTTATGCTTATCATTTTTTAAAAAATTAGATGTGACTTTTAAGATATTTTAAAGATAGATCTTAAATATTTGGGGGTACATTTCAGACCTTCATTTGATTTTAATGCAAATTTAGGGTCCATCTGAAGGCAGATTAATTCAAATTCAGCCCCTGAAATTTGGAAAATATGTTTAATTTGAATCATGTCTTTAAATTTCATTATATTTAAAAAGCATTTATGCATATTGTGTCCTTTTGGATGTAATTTTAAAGCGTAATTTCTACTGAATGCAGAAAAATAATCTTCTAATGTCTTCCTGCTTCCAAGTTTATATTCTTTTGTGTGAGCCTTTTCACTGAAAAAAAAATAAATGTATGCAGATGACTAATTTTATTGGTTTGGTATGAATAATTTCAGGCCTAAGGTCTTGGTCTAAATTGCAGGTGCTCGTTCAAAGAAGTAAGTGATTGGAATAGATCTGAAGCCTCAACTGGAAACTATTGAATAAATATGAATTCTAAATTGTACCAGGAATTCAGGGTGGGAGAACATGCAGAGCATGGGTGAATTGCATCCTTGCTCTGCTCATGCTCCTGTATTACTGTGGGAAGACATCTGATGCTCACTGCTGCATTCATTTAAATGAGGAAAGGGAGTTTAAAGATCCATGTGTTGTAAATCGTATATGAAAAATATGGTGTCTCAAATATGATGCATGTATTTATTGTTGTTAGAATTCACGTTCTACTTAAGAAAAGTTTCATGATTCATTTAAAGCATGTTTGATGTCATAATTTTTTACCTAAAAAACAGTGGATATCCCATCTACTATAGCAGTATAATTCCCCATCTCATCTACTCACCAATCTAGTCATATATATATAACCTTTATATATATGTGCGTGTATCTCAGTGTAACAGTCTTCCTATGTTCACCCTCAGAAGAATCTGTAAATATAATTCAGATTCTGAATGCCTTGTACACTGTAAAACAAATTCTCTCCTTTTACCTGTCAGCATGAAATTTTTTGTCCACTGTTTATTATTTATGTTGTCTTTGTGATCTATTCAGAATTAAATTTACTTCCTTTTTCCAGTGTAATTTTCACAAGAGGTGTTAAAGATATTGTGCATATTTTCTAAAATTTTGGTACAGCACATCTACATTCCCTGAAATAATTGTGAAAATTTGAGCTTTGTTTCTCTAGTTGTTGTATGTTTAAATATTAGTCATCCCACTCTACACATAATCACCTTAGGCTGCCTTTAAAATCAATGAGGGAATAAAATCAGCTCAAAAGGTTTTTCCTTTGACCTTGTTCAAATCCTTATTTCAGGAAGATATCAATCTTCCTTTGGAAGTGCCAATTTCTCTCAATTAACCATAAGCAGAGTTAGTGTGATTAGCTCACAGGCATATGTCTACTTCCAGTCATCCCAACCACAGTTTAGCTGTCTAGTGCAATTTATTTTTTTACTCACTCATTTCCCTTTAGTATTCAAAGGTTCACACTTTTTTTGCTGTGAATTACAATTCAATAAAAAAGCCCTTTAAGAAGTATTCCACAGGCACACTGAATAATATATTTAAGCATTACAAACACCTGTCTTATCAGACAGATAATTTAACTGGTTTGCCCATTATGCTGCAGTTGGTGATAAGAAATTACATATTTGCACGGTAAATTACCATTCTTAATGTTTTAGTATGTTTGTGCTAAAACAGCCAATTTTAAAAGAATAATATATGTTCATTTATTTTACTAAGCAAGAAGAGCTATGCAGCTCTTTCATGATTATTGTATTGGTCTTTAAGTTGCCAGTTGTATTAATGTATGCTCCTTCCTATAGATCTCAAATATTAAAGTTTTTTCCCTTTTTTTTGCTGTTGATGAAGAAATTGTGTTCCATGTACATATTCTATGTATATATTGCATGTATTTCACATTCCCTTTACACACGCATTCTGTACATTTTTGAAATGCTGGTAGTGCATTAACTTGTACATCAGCAGGAGCTACTGCAGAGACAAGCAGCAAGGAAAAGGCAGCTTCTGCCTCCCATTGCTGTTTCTCTGAGCTATTCATCCCTCAAGTAATTTAATAAGTGTTCCATTAAGAAGTGGATGCCCATGATGCCCTGTTGTAAGATATAGCACAGAAAGTTTCAAACACAGCTTATAATTATTTTTTTGTCTCTGTGCAATACTATAATTTCTCATATGTACTTCTTTTTTTTTCTTTTTTTTTTAATACAAGAAAAGCCAAGGACAGAAAAAGTGTTTTTTATACGAGTAGTGCAGTGGAATTTTTTTTTAAACTTGTATTTTATCTGGCATGGATTGTATCTTTAAAACAGAAGTGTAACAGTCACCAATCACCCTGAAACCTTATTAGAAATCTCTTGATTTGTTCCCAGTTGTGCCTCTGAGGTTTCATTTGAGCTTTGAAACTTTATCTGTTCAGTGATACCTTTTTCAGAACATTCTGATTGTCAAAGGAGTACGCAGATTTGCTATAATTTGATTTATAATTTCTTTTTATAAGTGTCTTTTCTTTGTAGACTCACTCCAAGAGTGATGCATAGACTTACTGAAATTGAAACTCTCCAAGATTTTATCCATATAAAACAAAAACATTTATTTTTACACTAGGTTGTCTCATAGCCAAAGGTTGGATGTGTGTGGAGGTGTTGTGTCAGTTTTCGTTTGTTCTTTTTCTTATATCTCTGTTTTGCTAATCTAAGCCTCTCAGATTCTCACGTTCCTGGACACCTGGACACTTGAAACAAACTCCTAATTTTATTTTTCTTTTTAATAAGTGGTACAGTTCTGGTGCATATGCTCACTCTTGGATATATGCAGACTCTTTCAACCCAGATCCAGCTGTCTGTACCTCTATTGCAAGGACAGTTCTATTGTGCCACTAGTAGCTGTCAAACAGCCACACGTTACAAGCCTGGTACAATATATTAAGGGAAATTGGTGCCAGTTTTGTTCGTACCCTGGCTTTGGAATTGCAGCAATTTGGGTGCTGGCAGGCGAGCAATGGGGTTCTTCCTGCAGTGGTGCAGTCAGACCGATGTGGGCAAGATTAGTCAATCCTCCCCATACATCTAAGCCTAGTTACATGATCTTGACATAACTAAGTTTCGGGGGGTGAAATGAAGAATAAATCACTTCTGAGTAGCAATGGTTAAATGTGGTGTATCACAGAATGTGAAAATGTCAATGTGAAACCCTGGAGATGGATGATGACATGGTGTTTATAGTAGGGACCATTAAACTCATCACAGAAATTCACCTAGAGGTGACTCAGGGCAATTATTGTGCTGTATTTATTTCATCGCTGTGATGGACAGACAAAACACTTTGTAACTCTGGTTTTATAGCCTGTAGTAAAAGAACTTTTTCTTGTTGAATATGAAAATGAATGTTGAGAAAAAAAATTAATTAAAAAAGAAAATCAAACTTTAAATTTTAAAAATAAAGTTTAAAATGATAAAATTTATTTATAAAATAAATAAAAATGTTAAAAAAATCTTAATTTGAGATATTTTCCTTGTTCTGTTTCCTAAAGTTCCCATATCAATTATTATAATGTTCCTGAGGTTTTCTGTGGCATTAATTGGGAAAACCTTTCAGAAGCTGCTTACCTTGCTTTGAGATGACACATCTATACTGAATTATGTAGTACAGTGTGCTATTCTAGTATCACACATAAGCTTTTAACACTGCACTGCACAGATGTCCAGAAAGACGTTAAGGTGCTGGAGCATGTTCAGGGAAGAGGGGCAGAGCTGATGGGTGTTCTAGTGAGTAGGTCCTCTGAGAAGCAGCTGAGGGAGCTGGGGGTGTTAAGCCTGGAAAAAAAGGAGGTTCTGGTGAGATATTAATTTTTAAGAATTAAGGACTTTAGTTAAAATAGGTATTGCTGAGGTAAGATAGACAAGACTTCCTTCTATTAGCAGAAGCCGGATTTAAGGAACCGATAAATCATGAGGCCTGTTTGTGTATTCTGACTAATCAATAGACTCCAAGAAGACAATGCAATCATAAATCAAACAGTCTTGGAAAAACAGGATGCACCTGTCACGTAACACTGAAAGGTTAAAAAGTCAAAGCGAGGAAGACCACCTTACTTCATCATTTTGGGACCCCTGCCTCATAAAAAGACCCCCCACCCATTTCAAAGAACCAACTACGCATGCTTAATAGCTTTTGGCTAATTACCATACGAAGCGGGGAATGGGATGTCCCAGAGTTATGAATATGCATTTGTGTTTTTGGGTATTCAACACTTCTGTACATAAAAAGACCCTGTGATCATCTGTAAATTGCGCATGTGCATTTGGGAGCTATCCCGCATGCTGCCCGGCGCCGTAATAAACATACGCTTTCTAACTTTAAGCTGTTAGAGAGTTTTTGTCCGTTATAGTGGGATATTGGTATTAGATCAATATCCGTATTTTTTTTAATAATTCACTGGGGTGACCTTATCACTCTCTGCCACTAGCCAAAAGAAGCTATAATCAGGTGGGGATCAGCCTTGATCCTGATGATCTTGCAGGTCTTTTGAAGCATAAATGATTCTGTGACAGAAAAATTATGGAAAAGAACAATACACTTCTTTCCCTTGAAATGGCTCATCCATTCTTTAGTTTCTTTAACTTGGGCTGTATTCCTCAAAATCAGGGGTTCCTGATTAAGTTTTACAAAATCTGAACTAATGGATGCATTTTCATTTCTTTTAGGGGACACTGAGAACTAAGAATGTCTTATTAAAGCTTTCTCTGTGACAAATCTTTTTGACACAAGCTTCAAAATGGCAGAAGATCTGGACATAAACATATTATGTATGATGTCTATAAAAAACCAGTAGCTTAATGAGAATTTTAAGATGATGACTTTTATACAGTGAATTAATTTTCTAGGATACAATTTTTAAATTAAAGTTTCCCTGAAATGCTTATCTAAGCCCAAAACATTTTATAATGGCAGATCTGTTGTCCAGGAAGGGAGGAGTTACATAAAATTTTATGTAATTTTAGTTACTGAGAGAGCACTAGGCTATAATGACAGCTCTTTAAACCTGACAAATTTAAAGAACATTCTACTTGTATTCTCATAAACAACCAGTGTCAGTCAAAGCTCAAATACATCCCTTCACTTCAAACTGAAAGAAGAAGAAAGAGTGAAAGGAAAAGTAAAATAAAATGTTCAGATATTTCATTTTTAGTCAAAAATGACTTTATAACCTGTAGGTTTATTTGGGGACTTTTTAAAAAACAATACTCTGTAAATGAAAAACTTATGAATTGGCATGTTGGCTTCACTCAGATAGAGCTTATTTTCATTGTATGCCTTTCTCAATTTTTAAGTGGATTCAGAGGTTTCTAAGAAACAGCTAGCTCTTGCATTTTCATAGACATAACAAATCCAAATAAAATGGTGTTCACCTGAAAACGCTTTGGAAGCCCCAGAAAAGTTTGAAATGACAGAAGCTGTGCTATATTCTCCAACTACAAGAATCAGTTTGAAGGAGTATTATTATCAAATATTGGAAAAAGAGGTTTGCAAGTCTTATAAGAGTGTTAATGGAAACTGATCAGGTTATGGAAGAAAAGTCAACATGGCATATTATTACCATTTACTAAGTACTCATAAAAAAAAAAAATACATGAGGAAGGATTAGGGGTATAAATCTGATGAGGAGCAGCCGAGTTGGTGGAGGTCTTTAGCCTTGAAAAAAGGAGGCTCTGGGGTGGTCTCTAGAGGGTTCTCACCCTCTACAACTGCCTGAAAGAGGGTTGTAGCCAGGTGGGAATCAAGTCACCTCTCCCAAATAACAAGTGATGGGATGAGAGGATATGGCCTCAAGCTGAGCCAGGGGAGTTTTAGTTTGGATGTTTGGAACAACTTCTGCATGGAAAGGATTGTCAGGCATTGGAACAGGCTGCCCAGGGAACTGGGTGATCCACCAGCCCTGGAAGTATCCTAAACATGTATAGATTTGGCACTTAGGCACATGAGCTGTCTTGTGACATGACCGTTGGCTGGGGTCCCAAGGTTTTAAAAATTCACTTCACATACTCCTCAAGCAGGTCTGCAGTCTGACTTTCATGATGGAATGGCATTTCCCATGTGAAAATAAGTGTTCTGTGGATCATGTGATATATTATAACTGCAAGTTTATAGTTACATGATGTAAAAGGTCATGCCTGGCATGTGGTAGGGCTGTGCAGAGCAAAGTCTTCTGTAAACTGGAGAAATAGATGCACTCTGTGACACGCACTACTCATGAGCCAATTTATCCCTCTGATCTCTTTAGTTTCATTCATTTTGAATTTGACCATTGGGAGTGCAGTTGTATGATTGTGTCCTGGCCCAGCAGCCTACACCACTGACTTACAACATCAGTTTGCTGCTGATCTCACTGTTTGTATTCATGGAGAAATTTGGATGAGAAGGAGAAAAGGGGAGGGGACAGTATTGACAGCACAATAGGTTTTGTCCCTGCTTGTAGTAGGGATAAGACCAAACACAAGCAACTTGTGATGTCTTTCTCACTCACAGTCTTATTAAGACACCTCAGCAAATCTTGCAACTACCAGGCAGGCACTGACCGAATCAATAGAAAATGGATTTTCAAGACACACACTCAGGCAGGGTCACCAGCCAGCATGTCCATGAAACAGACAGTGTGATAACGACTCTCCTTTACTTGTCTTGTTTTATTTCCTTTTTCTAAACTGAAAGCTTCTGAATAAATAGAGTTACCTTTATTTTCAGGGTGCTGTTCAGTTCTGTTATATCCTTTGTCATAGCATTCAAAAGAAAACAAAAACAAAAACAAAAACAAAAACAAAAAAACAAAAACAAAAACAAAAACAAAGACTTGATAACTCCCCAGCTTTCTAAGAAATTGATTTTTGCCCCTAACCAAATTAGTTGTTCTCAGAAAAACGTACCATAAACATAGAGGGAGACAAATGATAAAAACAACTTCTGTAAAAGAAGGGGTGTATAAGGAGGGCATGTGGCAAAGGAACATAAAAATTTAGTCACTTGGAAAAATTAAGTGGCTACTGCTTTTCTGCTACTTCACCTAAAACACTACAATAGGCACCAGAAGAAAAAACTTACCAAAATATCTGAGAACTTCTATTATCCTATATATCATTAAATTGTAACAATCACTGCTGCAGGGTGTTGTGGATTCCACAAGTTTTAAGAGCTTATATTTAAAAAATAATAAGGAAAGAGAAAACTCATAAACATCTTCAAATTTCAGATCAAGCTCTGGTTGAGGGGCGGCTTTTGTAAAATCTGCATCTTAAAAATTCCTTTTAAGATGCAGATTTTACAAAAAAGAGAGATGCTATATATTTGTAATATGAAGGGAAATTATCACTTGCCATATGCTTTTTACTTAAATGCTTCCTTTTATTCATAGGTTATGCTGGTCTCATTTCTTGCTGTATTTCAGCACATACTTTCCTATATCCCTCAGTAGCCAGGAAGTGTCCTCGAGCCACAGACAGATGAAGCTCAGTGTTCTGTGGCCTCTTCTCATTCAAAAAATTATTCCCAGATTCCATTAAAATCCATATGAATACTTGAGATATATAGGTATTTCAAGATATTAGATGAACACTAAACTGAAGAAAGTTTTAGGAGGAGCAAACTCTTGATGTTATTATTTTCCAGTAAGCAAACTGAAGTTCTTACTTTGACACATTTCTCATTGGAGCATAGTCAGCCCTGAAACACTTTTTATTAAATTATCCTTGCCTAAACTCTCATTAAATGTGAGGTTTACGCCAAGCTGTCTTCCATGGTGACAATCTAAGCCATTTGAGAAGGGTGAAAAGTTCATTGGTCGGTGAACATGGTGAAATGAACACGGGAGATAGAAAACCTGAAAAATCTGAAATGACAATGTTGCTCCAGTACTTTGTTCCACTCTGCCGTCATGTCTATTATCTCTGTACTGATATTACTCTGCTGCAAAGAGACATCACTATGGAGCAAGACTGATTCCAAGTGTTCAAAAAGAAGCTGATACATCTTCCCATTTGGCTTGCTTGGATACATTTGAAATGTATACTACTAATCTTTCTCTGACTGAAAACTAGATTCCCTAATTTGGAAGAAAGGTGAAGAGAGTACTCTTCTGATTTATAAAGTCTGTGTATACTTTAAGTAAGTTTGCTGTAGAAAAAAGGTGTCATAAAATGCGTCTGGGGATCTGCAATCCCAGTATAAGGAGTGCTTGTATTCTGTTGGATACAGTTTCGAACATTAAATTCAAACTTTGATAAAATAGTTATTGGATTGGAATAAGTAAGAGAAGTTCAAAGCAAGGGAAAGATAGGACTTCATACAATACTCCCTAGGTCTAATTCAGTTTCTAGGCAAGATCAAGTGTCTGCCAATAGGTGGAAATGCATGTAGATTATGTCTGCCTGTTGGGAAATACAGGGAGCAATTTTTCCTTTTTTATTCAATTGGAAACTACGTGCTATGTAGGGGCAAATTTTCAGCATGATGTAGGAAACACATATCTCAGTTTCTTCTTTTCCTATAATAATAACAATGATAATAATAATTGAAATGTTAGTACCTTATGCTGAACTGTATAAATATTAAATAAGAAACTATATTCTGTTTCCTGTTAAAGCACTTTTGGTTGGTTTGCTTTTTCCATCTTCAAGGTATATTGAAAATTCTGTATTACAACATAAATATCAGCTCTGTAAATATGTGGTTGAAATGCTAAAACTTATATGCTTTTTTATAAATGATATCTGAATATACTTCAGATTCACCACATGAATAATGTTTGAAAAGAACTCATAGTATTAAATATGTTTTTATGGATGTGATGATGCTGCCATAGAATTTACATTTCTATTCATTTGAAATCAGTAAATCAGAGTTTTGATGAAACTCCCAGTCTTGTAAACTGGAATGTCAGAACTATACAATTTCCAGATTAGCAAGAAAAGCCCTGAATTTCTAATTGATTTGCTGTGCAAATCCTCTACTTTTGTCAACTATCAGAGTAATATTCCCTCTTGTACCCTGTTTATACCTAACCAACAACTTTTTTCCTTTGGAAAGTGTCCTAAGCACGTATATGGTGCCTAACAAAGCATATTCTACTCTCTTGTCCCTATTTGCATGCCTGGACCAGTTTGAATTGATTCAATTAGAGATTAATTAATAACGTAATTTGATTCATATCACTGTTGAATGGACAGGATGGAGGCCAGAAGAACATTAAAAGAAACTAGATCAGATTTGTTACACACAAGTCACTAACTTTGGATGTATCTCCCTATATTGCCTATAGTGATTCAGCTAATTCAACTGATTTAAGAGAAACAAGATTTTAGAACTAAGGTGGTAGGATATCTCTAAAAATGTCACAGTGTTCTAGTAGGGAATCCATAAAAATGTAAGTACATATGGATTAGACTAGTCTTCCAGGTCATAACATTTACCACATAATCAGAAGAAACAAGTTTATAATTGAAAGGAATAACAGTTACTACAGACAGCCTCAGAGCAATAACCTTATCAAACAATTGAACTTCAGGAAATCAGTACACCATTGTCTTGCCATATAGCCATGAGTTATCTTGAAGTTTTACAGAAAGATATAAAATTTGGAAGAATGGACTTTTGAACTGTAAACAGGAAAATCACATTCTTTCATATAGTTGCTCTAATGCAGGTATCTAGACCTGATGGGTGGTTAGATTTGGCATCAGAGTTATTGAATTACTGGTAGGAAAAGCATGGCTTAACACACCTTACTGTGATTATTTTCTAGACAAATTGTTAGCAGAAGGTTGTAAATTGATGCATTCAGAAATGGCTAGTGAAAAGCTATTGAAGATGTATCTTTAAAAAGAGTAGTCTTGTCCATGATAGAAGGATTTGAGTAAAAAGGGACATGACAGAGGCTCATGAAGCAACATATGCTCTAGAATCTATAAACTGGCTCTCTTGTGTTACTTTTCATACTACAAGAACAAGGACTTGTGCTGTAGAATTGATACACAACAAACATAATGTTTAAAGACAATATATTACATAAAATTCACAGCCATTCTGAAGTAAGGAATGTAGTAAGAATTACTGTTCAGGCCAAGACTTTTACCATGTTTTAAAAAAAGACTAGAGGTTTATAGGTGTAATGAAAACTTCTACTACCTACAGCAGAATTAAAAGATGCTACAAGTCTTGCTTCATGACAGAAATGAACCTTTGCCAAAAATCCAGTTGCTCTTCAGACACAGCAATCCTTCCAGTGATTCTAAGGAGGCAAAGATTTTATATACATATTTTCAATAGGTGGGATTGTGAAATCTCCTATTGAAATTTGTGATTGAGAAATTTTAAAAATGATGCAATAGAGATCAAATTACAAGAAACATTAATATGGTCTTTTCATATTCTTTTCACATTTAAGATATTAATTCTTTAGACAGCGTTCTGCTTTGCTTTCTGAGGGGTACTAATTTGCAATGTTTGAAGTATTCTTGGCAATATAAACATGTGCTACTGTGAACAAAGTTGTTCCTTTAAAGTAAATCTAAACATGAGATAAAAGAATTAGTGAGATGAAGCTGAACAAACAGACATATTAATGTCAAGGCCCAGGAGAACATTGACTGTATCATTTTAATGAGCAGCTAGTTAGCCTAGAGTCAGAGCTTTGTTATCAGCAAAGCCTTTTCACTTGCACATTCATCCTCAATGAGGCAAGATGGAAAAGAGGAACATCATTTTTTGACAACTTTGATGGTTGTCTTCTCCTCTCATCCCTATTTATGTGATATGATAAGAGTGAGACAATTCCAAATAAAATGCCCTTTGTGGAACATAGGTCTGAAAAGATAAAACTCTGTGCTTGCCCTAAATGACTACTCAGGTGTTGAAAAGACGCTAAGGGGCTTGAATATGAATCCTACCTGTCCTGTCTTTTTTTTTTTTCCCTTAGAGAGAAATGATATTTTTTGATATAAGGAACTCTTCTGATGGAATTTCACTGAATGCAAACCACTTTCACAAAGTCTGTTGGTAAAAGTTAACTGATAATTTTATGAGTAAAAGCTGTGTAGTCCTCTTTTTCCTCCTATTTCTTTTTAATCATCTCCAATCCTAATGATCCTTTTCCACAAATGAAGCTTGAAATAAATATGAACATAAAATATCCAGTTCATGATCTTTGCAAATTGCCACATTGTTACAAGAATAGATCTTAACCGTAATCACTGAAGCATAACTTTTGCATGGATTATAAAGTTTATATATTTCACAAGAGACATTGATCTTACTCATCCCAGTTTTATATCAGGGTTTTATATAAGTTCAAGTCCATTGACTTTACTGGCATTTCCCCAAGTTTGGACCAGTACAAATGAGAGGAAACAAGACTGACAAGCAATAATAATTATTCTTTTTGCAGTTAGACAAAATATTTTTTTGCCAATAATGTGTTTCAAATAACTTTTTTTTTCTGATAAGTTCTCCATCTTAAGGGAATTTCACACTAGCAAGTAGCATTGTTATATTACTTTTGCACTTAAATTCTATTAAAATATTTTAACATTTTTCAAAATAAGAGTTATTTAAGCATTTATTGTTTTGAAGGTTTCTATATTATACTATAGTAAATTATTTAAAATAAAATTGTAGGTTTTTTCCTAATCTAAAAAAAAAAAATTAGAAAAATTTAGGTATTTAAAATGCAAAACATTTCTATCTAAGATGTTTACACTATATCTCTATGTAATGCTTTGAAATTATTCCTACAAGATCATATATAAAAAAAAAAGAGAAGAGAGAAAAAGAAAAAAAGAGAAAAAAAAGAAGTGGAGAACTTCAAATAAGCAGTCCCAACAGCTGGGATTTATATGTACTGACTGTTTCTTTTACAGTGTTTGGATGTATATGTGAGTGAGAGTGATTTCTTTTTCATGAGTGTTAGATTTCTAAGTATCAATGACAAAACTTTAATTATGAAAAGTGTGATAATTTTGTTGTTCTGATTATCTCAAAGTCTTGTTTAAATATAGTCAATAAATGATTAATATTTTTGATATTTACTGTGATATATATATCAATGTTTTCTGAGGAATTCTAGTGACTCTTAAGATAGGCTTTCTTCTGCCACTGGTTCTTTATTGATTTTGCAGGATTCCCAAGTACAAATCACTTTTATGTTTGTTTTGAGTAGAGCTGCTATAGACCATGTAACTTAAAATTGGAAATAGACAGTGACAGAATCATAGATTTAAAAAATATCATGACTTCAAAGGAACACACAAAGACGATCAAATCCAACTCTTGGCTCTGCACAGCACTGTCCCCAAGAGTCACAGCATGTGCTTGAGTGTTTGTCAAATGCTTCTTGAGGTCTGTCAAGTTTGGTGCCATGACCACTTAACTGTGCAACTTGTTCCTGTGCCCAACCACATACTGGATGAAGAACCTTTTCCAAAGATCCAGACTTAATCTCCTCTGGCTCATCTTCATGATGTTCCCTCAGGTGCTGTTGCTAGTCACCAGAGAACAGAGATCAGTTTGAATTTATGATTGGATTGATCAAGAGGAAATCATGCTTGACCAATCTGATAGTTTTCTATAATGTCATGGCATGGAGGGTCGATAAGGGAAGAGCAGGGGATATTTTCTACCTTGACTTCAGCAAAAATTTTGACAATGTCTCCTTCCATAACATCCTCATAGGTAGGCTCAGAAAATGTGGGTTGAACGAAAGGACAGTGAGATGGATCAAGAATTGGCTGAATGGCACATCTCAGAAAGTCATGACCAGCAGAGTAAAATCCAGTAGGAAGCTTTCAGTCTGTGGTGATCCCCATGGATCATTTCTGGGTTTTTCAGCTCATCAAGGGCTTGGATGTAGGGATACAGTGTATCCTCAACAAGTTTGCTTTTGATACAAAACTGGAGGAGCTGCTGATGCGCGTTTAGCCCCTGGAGAGGCTGGAGAGCCAGGCAGAGAGAAATCTATTGAGGTTCTAGGGCAAGTGTAGGGTACTGCACTTGTGCAGTAACCCCAAAGGACCAGCATGGGCTGGGGGTTCCTCGGTACCAGAAGGAATGAAGATACTGAAGAGGATCCAGCAGAAACCACAGAGTTGATTAAAAGTCTGGAGAATCACTCTTATGAGGAAAGAATGTGGGACCTGGGCCTGTTTAGGGTAGGAAAGAGAAAAATGAGAGGGAATCTCATTAATGCATATAAATATCTCAAAGGCAGGGAGCCAAGAAGATGGTGCTAGACTCTTTCCAGCAATGCCTACTGACAGGGTACGGAGCCATGAACTAAATCACAGAAAATTCCACCTCACCATGACGAAGAACTTCTTTACATTGCGGGTGGCATAGCACTGGAAAAGGCTGACCAGGGAGGGTGTGGAATCTCTCTCTCTCTCTAGAGACATAAAATCCCACCTAGAAATATCAGAGTAATACCTGAATAAGAATATTCCAATTCCAGTAATATCTGAACAAGAATATTTGAATTCCAGAGTTCTCTCACTTCTGTTGAAAGGGAAGCTGAATAATTGAGTAATTTTTCCATGGCTTTGTTTGCTCTAATTTCTTAGTCTATGCTAGATGTAGCAAATTACACTAAGTCAATGACTGAGGCTATGAATTATATTCCTTGTTCTGTGCCATTGATAAAATGGTGCCTGGTTCAGTTTTGGCTTGAGACATACAAAACTCATATGCAAAATTCCCACACACAGCATTGACCAGGTGGCATGCCCCATAAGCAGTGTGGATACAGCTTCCCTACACTGGAGGATTAGGGAATGTTGCTGGCTATAGATTAGAACTGACCATGTAGTTGACCTCAGGAGCCAAGAACAAAACCTTTTGCTGGTTTACAAGCAGATACTTAGCTTCAAGGCTCAAATCCTTCTAGAGAGGATCATAACCCAAATTCCCACTTCAGTAGAGCCTCAGGCTTCCCTGAGGAGATGTATTCTCCTGCACACTACTTTGATTCTTCCTGCCAGGAAAGCTGGTCAAACTGTCTAGGTTTTAGGAATTAAATGGAAAAGTCATGTAAATAACAGCAAAATTGCAAAGCGCAGAGACGTGATTCAAGGTCAGCACAATTACTGTGTAACCATTATAAATCTCCAGACATCCTTCTGTTTGACTTTCAAAAGAAATTCATTTTTAATAGCATCATAGTCATTATTTTGATAAATTGATTATATTGTCATGTAAAGCCACTCTTATCTAAACAGTTATATATGGGGTTTTTTTTCAGATTCCCTCATAACTAACTTTGTTGGCACCTTTACTGCTTTTCTCAAAGAGGTTGTAGCCTACATGACGGAAGATTGAACTGGCTGCTTTATACCCTGCAGGACAAATTTAGGTAGGTGAAATTCAATTATGCTAACCAGAGGCAACACTAGTTTTCCTGCTGGGATTTTTACCTCTGTAACAGTGCAGTAATCTTTCATTAGATAGTCTGGCAATATCTATTTGTTTGCTGTGGACCATGGACATGTTTGAAGCATAGTATAAATGTTTCAACAGGAAAAATAAGTAAATTAGAAACACCCTTAATTGTCTCAGTAGTACAGATTCCCAGAAGAGCTTAATTTAAATTGTTTAAAATTGTTTAAAATTAAAATTTAAAAATATATGTTTAAAAATACAACCATTCAAAATGATCAGATATATTAAACACTATCACACAAATGAATAATTTACAATTAATAACCAAATCATATAATTATAGGACTTTAGTAGTTTAATTTTCTTTATCCATCTCTTCCTTTCTCAGTCCTTTAAAAAGGATTGACTAATGACCTTTCACTCCTGTAAAAAATTTCTGTCTGCTGCTAAGGGATTACAAGCCTGATTATTTCTCTATCTGATTGTCTTCAAATTTCCCCTTACTTCCAAGCTATGTTGTTCAGAGCCATGGATTGTTGTGTTCTTCATTTCCAGGCTGAAGGACATGGAACTGTTGGAGCAAGCATAGAGATGGGCCACGAAGTTGATAAGGAGAGTAGAGCACCTCCCCTGCAAAGGCTGAGAAAGTTGGGATTTGTTCAGCCCGGAGAAGAGAAGGATTTGTGGAGACCTGAGTGCAGCCTTCCAGTATCTGAAGGGGGCCCATGGGGAAACTGGAGAGGGACTCTTTATCAGGAGCTATAGTGACAGGACAAGGGGGAATGGCTTCAAACTCAAGAAGAGCAGGTTTAGATTAGATATTAAAAACACATTCTTCACTGTGAGGACTTTGAGGCACTGGAACAGCTTTCTCAGAGAAACTGTGAATGTCCCACCTGTGGCAGTGTTCAAGGCTGGGCTGGATGGGGCTTCAAGCAAACCAGGCTAGTAGAAGGTGTCCCTGCCCGTGGCAGGGTGGTTGGACTAGATGATCTTTAAAGTACCTTTCTATCATTCAATGATTATGGGTTCAAATATGAGTTAACTTCAGAACTTTGGAGGTAGTACCATGATGTTTTTAGCATAAACTGGTTTTAAATGCGTTTCAATTAGGCCATTATATCTTATCATGGTAGATCATGATACCATCACTCTTAAAATTAGGCTACTTAGAAAAAAAAAAATCCATTTATTGAATTGGTTCTTTTATACCTAGTTTTGGGTTTTTTTCCTTGTGTTCCAAAATTTGCCATCATGAAGTGTCAATATATAAACTGCAATGTCAAATAAATTGTCTTCTTCATTTCCTCCAGGGTCTTGCTTTCTTCAGTTTCCTGGATGCAGATATTACCACACAGGCATGATTATGAAGTGAACAATCAATTTTCAATGAAACATGTGCTATATTGGTGATAGTTCACTCCTGACACTGCCTCTAAGGGTAATATGCAAGTTCTCACACCCAGAGCGATGTCATTCACCCATGTATTTTATCACACAATTCCAGCAGGTATTTTGCAGTTCTCCCACTCACATACCCTCATGATATTTTCTAACACATCTAACTTGTATCACTTTTACGGTGGTATAAAAATGTCATTCTGGTAGATTGAAAGTTCACACATGACTTCAAGCCTTGGGTCTAAAAGTCCTAGAAAAGCCCAATCATTATTTCTTCTGGTCTTAAGACTGTCATGCATTATATATAAAAAAGTGGAAAAATATTAGGAAAAATACAATTGCATCATCTATATTGTACCATTAAGGATAACTGCCCAAGTGATGCAGAATGATCATGCCCATGCTGCTAAGGACAAGTACCCCTCAAATCAGACAGCCCGAGGTCATGTGTCTGTACATTTGACCTGACTTTAAGCTGCACTGTAGTTGTAGCTTATAAATGTACAAGTTATTTCTCTTTTCTGTCCTTTAGTTTGGTTCTTTGTGGTTTTGTTTTAATATAGCAATTGTCTTGTTTATCAATAGTCATTCCTACCTACTAGAGTTTATTAGGAGAGCCTGGCAAAGGTAAACTATGTGGTGTCTGTTGGCTTCTTCCTTGTAGAAATATCCATAATGGAGAGAAATTAAAGAAAAGGCCCTGAACACTCCTTAGCTCTGCACTGCCTGAACTGCAATAGTTAGCTAAAGTCATCCATAAAATCCGATTGTGGTGAATCCTTAAATGTTATTTGGATCTTTTAAAGCCCAGTTTTAAGTATGAATTGAATGAAAGGAAACTAATAGGAGGACAATTTTTGACAGATCAAAAAGTATTCAATTCCAGATCCACAGAAAATTGTTTATTTATAATGTTTATTATAGAAGTAAACTACTAACAGTAGGAGAAACCAGATCAATATCTGACTACTGTGGCTTTTTCTTTAGCAGAAATTTTTATAGTACTAACTGTAAAATTACTGGATATGATAAAAAAATAGGTTCTTGGCCCTATAGTGCAAATCCAGAAGTATCTCCTGCAGGATACTGTCTGTTCCTATACATATATATGTAAATTAAATGGCTGTTCAGTTCACATAGGTATATATTTTTGACCATGTTTTTCTGTCTTCAGCCTGTGGAGAAAATTTATGGTGATGATGATAACCAGAAGATTAAAACTATATTTGAAAATAATTACACCAAATGATTTTTAAACTCTATGAAAATTTTTTTTATAAACATTGTGATGCAGCTGCCAGTAAATTAGATACATCTGACATAGTAATTACCCTTGCTAATCAATAACTGCTAATTAATC
Organism: Illadopsis cleaveri; assembly: GCA_013399915.1. Classification (NCBI taxonomy): domain Eukaryota; kingdom Metazoa; phylum Chordata; class Aves; order Passeriformes; family Timaliidae; genus Illadopsis; species Illadopsis cleaveri. The sequence continues at coordinate 84,015 of VXBB01018249.1, read as the reverse complement.
CATTCAAACTGACATGAATATTTTAAACATCTCTAGGAAGTTAGAGCAAGTTTAAGGGTCTGACTTGAAGCCTCTTTTGGTCTAGAGATTTTGCTGCACTTGCAAAATATGTGACTTGCCCACCATTGACTCTCTTGGGATTGGAGTGTACAAAGAGAAGTGGCTGCATAATAACAACAACAATTGAAAAAAGAAAACAATTTTACTGCAGATCCAGTAACTAAATAAAAAAAAAAAAAAATGTCCTAAGAGAAGGAGTGTCTGCATGGTTTCCTTTTTATAAAGCTCTGAAGGTACTTTGGATCATATTTGGTCCACACGTAGCTTCCTCACCACAATTCCTCTTTTTTCATTCATCAGTGGTTTCTGTATATTCCTTTATTCCTTTTTGGGATTATGTCCTGATACATCTCAGGCTGTTCAAAAGGTTCCACCTCCTAACCTGGCAAAACTTACCAAATTTTAAGTGTCTACATGAAGATTTTTTCAATTGAAAGTTTGAAAACCTTTTTTGTTATATAAGCAAATTATTGTATGTGTCCTTATGTGACAGTTGATGGAGGCATTTCACCACCTCCAGAATAGTTTAGAGTGGCCAGAATAGTTTAGGTACACATTTCAGAATAACAACTTAGGTGAGATCACATGGCTTCGAGTTCCACCCCCTCATGTCCAAGGCTAGATAGAAAGACAAAATACAGTAAGGTTAATGAGAAGTATAAACCTGAAAAGCTCTAATAATGAAGTGAATCCAGTTCTGTGTGCAGTGAACATCATCTTCAAACCTGTGTATTACATTCAAGCAGAACTTCAGTGGAACTGAAAACCACACAAACCAATATTCTGTAATATGTAATTTTCTTGCTTAGTGATGTATTTGGGTACAACTGCTATTAAATGTGAGATGATTCCTGTTGGGTTCAAAAAGAGCCATCACACTTGTTCAGGTTTTGATCTCCAGAGATCAGAGAACTTAGCAGTGTTAAGCCCAGTCTGAAGCAGCTGTTCCACCACCAGCAAATAGACCAGTTACTGAAGGAAGTAGTGCTCATTTTGTAATAATTAAATTATCTAAAATGTTATGAGTGTTCAAATGTTAAACTAGAATTACCTATATGTATAGTGGAAACAGTTTTATATAGTAATAATGTTGATGCATTGTAATAAACCAGTATATAATTCTGAATAAATATATATTTTCAAAGATCGTAAAGTACCACAACTGTATTACGATTATTTGAAGTAAAAAAAAAGTATATCAAAAAGTATTAAAATAATTAATATTTTTAATCTGTTCTCTTTCCACAACATTTTTCTAATTATGCGCCTTTATGCTCAAAAATATGACAGGCTTGCTAAGATATTATTTGTGTTCTTTACTGCCAACACTTTGGGAAGGCTACCTTCCATTTAAAAAGAGAAAAAATTGTTCATGTATAATCAAAATTGGGCAATGCATATCTCTCAAGGCTGAAAAGTATGCACCTTTTAGTGTATCCAGTGGATGTATGAAAAATATAACTCCATATAAAATTTGGTACAGTCAAAGTCAGATAACAGTATATGTATTCTACAGTGCATAAGAAAATACACCAACTCATGTAGCAGATGTGAATAATGGAAAGAAAGAAAACTATTTTTCTTTCAAGGAGTTCACTGTTTATTTCCCTTCTGCCAAAATCTCCCAGTTATGCAACATGTCTTCTACAATTTTCCTATTCCTGCTGTTTTTCCATTGTCATTCTTGGGAAAAAAAAGTAAAATAAGTTATTTGCAAGTATTTTCATCTCCCTTTACATTTTCTTACCTTTCCTTTTGTCCCCTTTAATATTCTTTCATCCCCTGCTTTTCTAAAGCAAAAGGTAGGAAGGTAAGAAGCCTTGCAGCTGACTGGGAGATATTAATATGATGACAGAGTGGTTGGCAGACTAAAAAGACAGATAATGCTTTCAGCCATTTTATTTTCTTTGTGAAGATATTAGTTTGCATCTTCAGTCCCTACCATCGACCACACTTCATGGAACTTAATATTTCGTAGAAATTTAGTCTCTTTGAGACCTTAACCCACCTGTCAAATTTGATTGAAAAATCCCAGTGAGATCAAAATTTATTAAAGGAAACTGACAGATGTGTAGAGAAAGAGATGGACCAAAAGACAGAGCTATTTTGTAAGTCTTATTAATTTAGGAAATAAAATTAAAAGTCTGGTTTGGGATTAACTAGTTATTCTGAGCAGGTATGTAGCGCTAGTTACATTCCATAAAATATTTATTGCACTTTTGAACATTCTAACTGCAGCCTGTCATTAAATCTGGAATAGAATACGTTCCTAATTAGTAGGATGTTCAAATATGATATTATAGTCCAAAGTAATTATTTTTTGGCTCTAAGAAAATTAAAGTTGTAATTATCTTTTCTTAACTCTTTTAGCTGAGGTATTTTGAACTTCCCAAATTAGGAGATTCAACTTAGCTGTCTCAGTTTATCTACATGAGAAAAAAAATTTCTTGACTCCATCAGTCTAGATTTCTTGGCTTACATTTAGGAAAAGTAGAACTAAAGCTCCCAGTGACACCCAAATTGAGCACTGCAATTACAGTACATGTACTACCAACTGTAACCTACTAAGGAGAGGGTGCATTTTCTGGCTAATACAAAGATACACACAAAAGAGAATAAAACTTACGGGGGTTTTTGTTTAATAGTGGCTTTAGCTTTCAGGCATAGATTTCACCTTTTTTTTCCATCTCTTCAAAGCATTAAATGATCTATTAATTAAAAAAAAAACAGCACTAGGAACTGTGATGCTGTCAAAATCTTGGATCAGTGATAGTGGAAAGGAGTGAGAAGGAATCAGTTTATATTTCTGAAACCAATATTTGCCCATGTTTTTTGATTTTTGTGTTCTATATGTTCAGTAGTAGAAACTCTAAATAAAATGTAAAAGAGGCCTAAATTGTCCCAGTGACACTTTTGAAAGTTTATTTTAGGAAAATTCATCTTGATTATGCTGAACTTGCCTTATTGGACAGGTTTAAACAACTGTGATCTTGCAATTATTCTCAATTACTTTATCACTCTCTCACCCAGAATTATTTATTTAAACTAATCCTCAATTACTTTACAGTCACCTGTACTGAAGGAGTATATAATGAGATTGCAAACCAGAACACTAAGTGGAAACACCTTCTTATATGTATTACTATATGTCAGCTAAATTATTGGAAAGAAATTTTGGTCACATCTAAACAACTGACCATCATTTTTGCCTTTATAATATATAAAAAATGCATTGAAGCTAGACTAGACCACAACCAGAAGAGTTTAGAACAGAGAGGTCAGCGGAACCTAATTATAATATAGAAACTTCTCCAAGACTATTGACTTTGTCTGGACTCTAACCAACTGGATTGGATAGAATGGGAGGTTTCTACCAATTTCTTCTCATTGCCACTACTGATTTTACAAAAATCATTACTGTTACGTAATTCATGACTCGTTAAGGTAACATTTTAAGATTTTTTTATGTCTATCTTGTTGGATGAAAGAAAAACAAGATTAATTATTATTTTGTGTAATCCAGTTGATATTGCTGATTATATGTATTTAAATTTAAAAAAATAAGTGACTAGAAGTAGATAAATGAAGAAGACATATATACCCATTAGTTTTTAAAAAACAGCATAAGAAAGAAGACTTGGAAAAATTATGCAAGGTTGTATAAGTGAAATTGAAAAGTTTAGGAATCGTAGAAGCCTTCTTTTCAGGCATTTACCACAATAATGTTCATGGAATGATTTTCTCTTTTCTAACGAAAAGTAATCTCACTGGTATTAGCAAAGGCCAATAAAAGCTACTTTTATTGTGAGTGAAGAGACACTGCTGCCTCACATCATTAGAAACAATTTCTAGTCTCCCAGAAGACACAGTTTAATTGATAAAACATTAGTTTGATAGAGACTATTTGTCAAAAGTTAGACTTGTGAACTTACTAGAGCTTGAAAATGAGCTGAAGTTTTCTGTTTATTTTTTTAACCTAGTGCTTCTTTAAAAGGAAGTTACATTTCTTTTTTTATTATTTTTTTTAATCTGTAGCATTTCTGTATTTTAGAATGGAAAATACCAAAATTGTTTTTGGGGGATACATTGTTTTTTATCCAGTAGTGCATGTGATTTAGCTTTTTATTATGAATAATCTCTTGGTAGTTCTCTCTGGTCTTCTAATGAAGTGTTACTATGGATATGATTTGATTTTAGCTTCTGTAATTATTTTCTCAGACATTATTGCTGCTCTGCATAGCATTACAGCCTTCAGGTTTATAATATGTTTTTCTCACACATTTTGATTCACCTTTGGTGAAGTAAGACCCCCATGGCCACCCTTGATGCAGCAACCCAAGATCATACTATATCTTTCTACAAAAATATGTCCATGAGGAGTAATTACAGAATTACTAAACCACAGAAAAGTTAAAAGGAGAGAGTAGCAGAAGGAGGAAAAGATGAAAGAGTTATTTATCTGTTAGAAAGCATGGGAAATGCCTGAGAACAGTCACATAGGAATGAGAGCTTCTGTTGTATTGCACTAAATAGTTAGTTCACTCTGTTAGATTGCACCGGGTTTTTTTCTTTATATGTATACACAAAATATTGGTTGCACTTTCCCATGAACCTTAGCACCCCCTTCACCTGACATCCCCTATCTTTCCCCTTCCCTTCACCTGATACCCTCTGTCTTTCCCCTCCCCCTGGTTCAGTCTCCATTGGTCAACAGACCCCCTCCTCTTCCCCTTTTCCCTAGGGAATAAAACTCCCCACACAGAGAGTCTCTCCCTCTTTCCCTTCACAGGCTCCAAGGTGTAGGTGCTACATTAAAGTTCTGGGACTGTGTCCCATGAAGATTAAGAGCACCTTTTGTCTTTTATCTTCATTCTAGCCCAGATTTCCCTCTGTGGTCCATAGCTAGCCAGGGTTGGACCACAGGGGAGAGGGAATTTCAGGGCAGGCTTCTTCCTGTAAAAAGGTGGTGTGATCTATTACCCAACTGAAGCAATACAGCAATACATGTAGTATGGGCAGTAAGGAGAAGTTGGAGAACATTGAGTGGGGATTGAGTGCACCCTCAGCCAGTTTGCAGACTACACCAAGTTGGGCAGGAGTGTTAATCTACTGGAGGGCAGGAAGGCTCTGCAGAGGGATCAGGACAGGCTGGACTGATGCTGAGGCCAATTGTGTGAGGTTCAACAAGGCCAAGTGCCAGGCCCTGCCCCTGGGTCACAACAACCCCTGCAGTGCTACAGGCTGGGGAAGAGTGGCTGAAAAGTTTCCCAGCTGAAAAGGACCTGGAAGTGCTGATCAACAGCAGCTGAATGTGAGCCAGATTGTGCCCAGGTGGCCAAGAAGGCCAATGGCATCCTGGCCTGTATCAGCAATAGTGTGGCCAACAGGACTAGGGAAAAAAATTGTCCCTGTGCACTTAGCATTTGTGAGGCTGCACCTCGAGCTCTGTGTTCAGTTTTGGGGCCGTGACTATACTGAGGAGTTTCAGAGAACAGAAACAGAACTGGTGAAGGGTCTGCAGCACAAGTCTTATGTGGAGTGGCTGAGGGGGATGGGAGAATAGGAGGTCTCTTTTCCAAAGTAATTGAGCAATAAGAAGAGAGGCAACAAGCTCAAGTTGTGCCAGAGGAGATTTAAATTGAATAGTTGGAAACATTTCTACACTGAATGGCTTATCAGGCTTTGGAAAGGCTGCCCAAGGAAGTGGTTAAGTCAATGTCCCTGGAGATATTTTAAAGATGAGTAGATGTGGCACTTAGGGACATAGTTTAGTGGTGGCCTTATAGGTGTTAGTTTTATGATTGGACTTGACAATCTTAAAGGTCTTTTCAACCCTAGGTTGTTCTATGATTCTAGAAATTCTAAAATCCTTACTTCCATAGAACTTTGCATTGAGNGGTGTAGCTGTGCCATGGAAACATGGGATGAGAGCACCCTGGGAGCTGCATCCTACTCCCAAGGGGCATCTTTCCCCAGAGGTATCTTTCTACATTCACCATTTAATTTCCTTTGGGTTTTTTTGTTTTTTTTTTTTTTTTTTAAATTCCTGAAATCTTTCTAATGAATTCAAAAGTGCAAGACTGAACTGACTGGAGATCAGGTTTTAAAACCTTTCCTTTCAAACCACTGTGCAGGCACTCTCTTTTAATACTTAGAATCATGATACAGAAAGACACTTTTATAAAGTTCCTGTGATGCAACAAGGCTCTGCAAATGTTCAGCCTTATTGGATAGAAAAATTTATCATGAAAACTGCAGTATAAACTCGCATCAAGATTTTCCAATACATAACGTTTNAACTCGCGTCAAGATTTTCCAATACATAACATTTCTATAATTATTCTCATCAGAAGCATTTCTATAATTATTCTCATCAGAAAGAAGTGAAGCTCCAAGATAGACAGATTGCATAAGACACTTCTAACTATGAAAGTAACCCTACTGAATATAGAAAACCACACCCTGAACTCTTCAAGTTTATCTCCAGAATATTGACTGAATTTGCTGTACTCTAAATCACTTTATGGATGTAATCAACACTAAGGAAATGAAAAGGAAAGGAGCTCTCCTGCTGAATAAAATGAATGTCTCCNTTTTTTGGTTTGGGTTTTTTGTTTAATTTCTTCTCTGAGGTTCAGAAGTATACTCATTTAAGATTTGCTTACAACATTGTTATTTTGCTGCTAACTTTTAGCACTGCACTCAAAGAGCAGTTAACATTAACAATAAAGCTTCCTGTGAAGTATTTAAGTATTTTTAAATTTTTTCTATTTTGTATTACCTGAATTCTAGAAAATATATATATTTTTTATTGGCTTGAGTATATTTTGTCTTCCATTTTGACTTGTTTGCCCAAAGGTTCTTTGTCCATTAGGTTATGCTAGTTGCTGGTAAAGTCGTACAATGAAGAGACAGTTCCATGGAATGCTGCTGCTTAGAAGAGAAGAAATTATTTTTCCTGATCATAGTCTTAATAAAGTGAAAATTTATTTTTGATGTACTGCTTTGTGTCTTTGTCTGACAATATTCCAGTCTAAGAGTTTAGTTTTCTGCTCTAGGCTTCTTACAGGGTCCCATGACAGTGTTCACTCACTTTGGGACAGTCTGGACTGTTTCTATTTTACTCAGCTTTCTGCTCATCTCTCCATGTTCCAGTTGTCTTCAGAGACAAATAAGCCACTTATGTAACTTGTATTTCAGATCCTCTTTTTGGATAGAATGAATCTCTCTAGTGTGCCTATTTTTTTCCCCACTGCTTTTAGAGGGATTCTTTGGTGAGTAACTCAAATGACAACCCTAGAGACTTGACAGTGGCCGACAAAACCCATCCCTTGTCTTCCTGTTTCCCCGGCTGAGGCTCTTTCCCCAGCATTGCACCGCCAATCTGCAGACACTCAGTCACTGTTTCTAAAACTGAAGCTCAGCCCCAGAACTGGAGTTATTATCAGGTCCATCTGGAAGGTCATGACTAAATGAAGAGCGTGGACAGATGCAGGGGCAACGGCCAGAGCTGAAACACAGTCCCCAGATGGAGGATGGCCCCGTGGACATCTCACCACCCTGCCTCACACAGCTCATCTCATTTCATCCTGACCCCAGCTTTGGGACACCACCCTGCATCTCAGTCCTGGGGCACAGGCAGGCAAATCCTCATGGAGTTGGGTTCCAATTAAGGGTCCCATGTCTCTCACTGGGAAACACTCAGGATTGTGTTTGATGAATTTGATCATTCCATACCCACTTTTCTTGGGAATCTAATGACCTTTCACCACTTTTGTTATCACCTGTTTCACAGACTTTTTCTCACAGTTGCTGGTATTAACATCAGCTAACAAGGTACACTCTATGCCTAATAAATGGGGCATAAAA
>VXBB01018249.1:5108-75070 GCA_013399915.1 Illadopsis cleaveri | reverse complement strand
TCACTCACTTTGGGACAGTCTGGACTGTTTCTATTTTACTCAGCTTTCTGCTCATCTCTCCATGTTCCAGTTGTCTTCAGAGACAAATAAGCCACTTATGTAACTTGTATTTCAGATCCTCTTTTTGGATAGAATGAATCTCTCTAGTGTGCCTATTTTTTTCCCCACTGCTTTTAGAGGGATTCTTTGGTGAGTAACTCAAATGACAACCCTAGAGACTTGACAGTGGCCGACAAAACCCATCCCTTGTCTTCCTGTTTCCCCGGCTGAGGCTCTTTCCCCAGCATTGCACCGCCAATCTGCAGACACTCAGTCACTGTTTCTAAAACTGAAGCTCAGCCCCAGAACTGGAGTTATTATCAGGTCCATCTGGAAGGTCATGACTAAATGAAGAGCGTGGACAGATGCAGGGGCAACGGCCAGAGCTGAAACACAGTCCCCAGATGGAGGATGGCCCCGTGGACATCTCACCACCCTGCCTCACACAGCTCATCTCATTTCATCCTGACCCCAGCTTTGGGACACCACCCTGCATCTCAGTCCTGGGGCACAGGCAGGCAAATCTTCATGGAGTTGGGTTCCAATTAAGGGTCTCATGTCTCTCACTGGGAAACACTCAGGATTGTGTTTGATGAATTTGATCATTCCATACCCACTTTTCTTGGGAATCTAATGACCTTTCACCACTTTTGTTATCACCTGTTTCACAGACTTTTTCTCACAGTTGCTGGTATTAACATCAGCTAGCAAGGTACACTCTATGCCTAATAAATGGGGCATAAAACACCCCCCAATTTTTTCACAAATACGAAGTCACATTTTAATTTTTCATTTTCAAACTTTCTATTTTTCGTCTTACCAGTTTTAACTTGCCCATATATGTCCCTTGAAGGCTTTCACTCCATTATTACGACTGTTTGGGAGAAATACAAATACCATATTGCATGATGCTGTCCTCATAGAAGTGCAATTAAGGCCTGTCAGCAGTACAAATGGAAACATTACCAATGAACTATATACAAAAAAAATCCCAAGAATAATGCTCAACAATGTTGGTGCTTACGCCTCAGTGACAAAGCACTCTAATAATAGTTATCTACAGAGATTTATTCTATACTCCCGTGAGTTAACAAATTCTAACCTACAGACCCTAAAATAGAAGAATAGAAAGCAATTTTCTGGACATTCTTCTCCTGCTTCTAGTAACTCTTCATTAGCTTTGAAACAACTATTCCCATTGCATCTGATAGAAATACATCTGCAAATATTATGACTCTGCTTTATTACAAATGTCCAAGGTATATTTATTGCCAAGTTAGTAGTAAATTATATTAAAGCCTCATTCAGAAATAAAATTAACATGTGTCAAAATCTTCTCATTTTACAACTTTGTTTTCAATTAGCACAATTCTAGTAATTAGTGATAGGCAGTATAACTAAACTAGCAAACTCATATTGAGTTACCAGTTCAGATATGAAAATAATACACTTTTCTGTTTGTTAATTAGTTTATAAATCAAATTATATTCAGAGAAAAATATTTTTTAAATAAATTAAATAATTGAAAATAAACACAGAAAGAATGTATTGAGTGATATTGTGCATCAAAAATTCTGAAATTCATTGTGCTACATGATATAGTGGTTTGGACATTCTGTATTTCACTTTCTGAGAGAAATTTTAAGATGGTAAAAACTGTAAAGGTGGCAAAAAGATGTTTGAGGGATAAATCTACCAAAGTGGACATCGTGGTGATCTCTGCCTACCTTTCATCAAAAGACTGAGACATAACATCATGACTGAATGCAAATATCCTCACTCATAAAAGAACACTATATACCAAGGGCTATAACATCTATCAAGAAAGAAGAAATAAGTACCAGAAACTTAAACTGAGTATTCTGAAATAGAGAGGTTGATGACTTTTTAAAGAAATAAGAATAATAAATAATTGCAATAAAAAACTAGGAAAATTGTTAGAGCCTTACTATATTTTGATGCCTCAAGAACTGGATTTGTTTCCAATAGGTGTGCTTCAGACAAATAAAAAGGGCAAATTCCATGTCATGAAATACATAGAGGAGGACAGACAGAATTCTTGATGATCTTTATTGTGCTTTGCCCTTATGAATCTTGGTAAGTAGGGCCCTGCAAGTTGCAGAAATTTGTTTATGAATCTAGTTGTAGGAATGGAACCTATAGAAAATGGAGAAAGGAGAGGCATAAAGCATAGTGAGTAGAAAGTTAACAATGCTAATTTTATTTAAGTTTTGAGTGCTGCAATTTACCTTGCATAAGTAAACAAGGTGACAGTATCAAGGTACATCAGTTATACATGCCTGAGCATACTTTTGTCCCTAATGTATATTTGCTGTGATGTATTTAATAGCGTTATCATACATTTATTTTCACAAGATTCATTCACTGTGCACAGAGAATTGTGCAAACAGAGCAAAATTTAATTTAAGTCTAAATATTTAATGGGTTATTTTCTGTCTTGTGCATAGTTTATCAGCAAATCCATATGCATAACACTTAGAGCTGTTCTCAGTAATATTTTTGGGCTTCTAAACTGTTTATAGATCTGATTAATAGTTTTATTATAAGAAATGCAAATATAATTTGGACAAAATTTAATCATGGATCCAAAAGATTCTTTTGATCTCATAGAAATTGAGTCTCTTTCTCACATATTTTTCTTATAATTCAAATTATCTACTAAACAGGTAGGATCTTGAGGTTTTAAGTGGTGGGGGAGGGGGAGGGAGTGGTTCATCATATACATAAAGAGATTTTGGAAACAGGTACAAGAGATTTAACATAAACTGATGAATTGACTTTATTCCATAAGACTGTACACAAATACAATAGTGACATTTTGGGGAAGAGTTTAGAAATATCTGTTTGTTGGCTGAACTTACACATGACAGCTGGTCTAAATAACACGGAAGAGAGAAAATACTGAAATACGAAAAGGTGCCTGGGAATATTTCACATGGATTTATTGAAGGAAAATTATGTCTGACAAAACTAACTGACAAACTGTCTTTGTGAGTATGGAGAAATGAGGAGATGCTGGTAACTTCGTCTCACAGGACCAGTATGATTTGAATAAATTCACTGTGTGATGGGTGGACCACTGGCTGTTGCAGTGCTGCCATTTAGCACTAAAGACACTGAAGTTCTGAGGTCTCACATGGAAAGCTTGCTGGTTGCAGAAATTGCTCTTGTGCATGTTGTTTAACTTTTTACGAAAAGCTCCAAGCTCTGATCAAGAATAATTTTTTTCTTTTTTTTCCTCTCTTCACAAGTTCGTATGCATTCTGAGTAGGTTTGCATATAAAGGAATTTTGTAGCAAAACTGTAATAATAAACACAAGAGAACTTGAGAAAAATTATGATCTGCTTAAGTAATTTTTAATGAGATCAATAAAAGAGAAAATAAAACAAAATATTTCTTGAAGATCTGCACTTGAAGACAATATTCCATGATGCTGTGTAGGATTCTTTATCCATTTTGGAAAGAAAAACCTGAAAAATTATTGAACAGCAATGGAGAAGGGCCAGAACTATGGTTACTATCAACTGAGGGCATCCATAGTGAGATAAATAATACAGGAATTACAAACTCTCTTCAGGCCTCAAACTGCCAATGTGTGACCATCATCTGAATGTACAGCAAGGAACAGCACTGTGGGACACTACAGTTTCTGTGTGTTTTAGCATAGATAGCAGCTTTGGGTTTAAATTTTGAAAATAGATTTAAGGGTGTTTTCCCAGCATGACTATAAAATAGACATGCCATCTGAAGTGAGCTAGAGACAAAATGGAGAAGTGATGCACAACTAATTCTTTGTTTTTCACTTGTCGAACAGCACTCTGTAGGTATGCTTCCTATGTTATTCTTTTAAAGAAGAACTTTTACATATGCTAATAGCAAATTTGAGAAGAACATTCCTGCCAGAACTTCACTTTTTGGACAAAAGTGAAGAAAACACCAATCTAAGCTGACTCCAGATGATTTTTTATAAAAAATATTACAACTAAAAATAGGATATATTGAAATGACAAGACTTCAGAAAATAAGCTCAGATTTATTATTTAAATATTTCAGGTAATAAAACAAGACAAAGGTTTGTAGAAATAGGGAAAAGTGAATATTTTAAATGTCTTGTATACTGTATTCTAAAATATACCTGTTTGTGAGTCTGTGTTGTGCTCATACCTTGAGAAGCATGATTTATTCTATCGAATTTTAGCCACTTAGAAGACTGATAGTGAAGCTTCCTATACAGTTGGGAATTGTCTTCCTATTTGGTGTGGAATTTCTAGACAGTGCAGCACATTCCATTAGCCCAGATAATCAGTGTCTCCTAAGACACTGGTTGTCTGCAACCATTTCCTTCCACCAAGTGTTGAGGAAACCTGGGACAATCTTTTCGTAAGACCTTGAAACCTGTTGTTCCTTTTATTTCTTAAATTTCCTCTTCCCTATTCTGTGTTCTTATCAAGATACCTTCATAAGAAATATTTCAAGACATCTGTTAGCAATGTGCCATCTATAGTGTGCCATCCATACGTGACATCTATATCAGTTGATGACACAGAGCTATGGCACAGGTACAGCATTGGTCTGCAGCCATCCAAGCTGTTCAGTTGTTAACACACTCTTGACTCGTGCTGACTTTCTCCCAGATAGCACCCAAGCATGTCTCAGGGGTAGCATGTTGCATAATTACAGAAGAAAAAATAAACGTATTTGGAGACTCAATCCATTTTAATGAATGTTTGCAGAACATCTGCAACACAGCATTTCTAATTTTAATGATAAATTTCAATTAGTGTAACTCAATCAGATAGTGAAAGCTTTTTTGTGGGAAAAGAAAAAAAAGTAAAATAAATCAACCCACATATCTCCCTTTAAAGAACACCGCAACATGAAAATGAGCATACTTTTAGAGCTTGTTAAATAACATCACAATGCCAAATTGAAAATCCTTTTTAGTAGTGAACAATCTGTTTCAAAAACTAATATTCAGCATGATTTTTAAAGATGTCTGGTTTTGGTTTTCAGGTAGGTTTGTTTGTTTGCCTGTGATTGCAGAAAACACAGACAAGTATAGACACATAACACAGAAATGCTTCAAAAAAACTGAGATGCAGGCTCAGAATGGAAAATTTGAACCATGTGATTTAGTTTGGAAAATGTAATGAAAACTCAGTAAGAAGAATTTTGATTAGAAGTAATCCATAATGTAATAGAATGTGATGCTGTCAAGTGATACACTTGTAAATTCATGACAAATGACTTAAATTTGGGGAAACTTTATAGTAATCTCTTAAACTGCAACTATCTGAGGGGCAAGAATATTGTCAGTCTACCATCTACATTTTAAATAGAGTTGTTACATCAAGTTTAATCATTTATGTTCAGCCTGTGTTAGTTTCTACAATTCAAACTATTTGTAATGCAAATAAAAGAAGTGTGATGTTGGTAATAGTAAAATGATACAGGGAATTCTCTGAACTGCTGTTGAACTCTGTTGTGGCTCAGGAAAAGTGGACATTATACTTACAGCACATGGTAGTGTCAGTGAAGTAGTAAATATTAAATCTGTCCCTGCCGGGAAGGAGAAGACATTTTATTAATATGAGATAAGTACCTAGAGTTATTAAAGAATTTCCTTCTTATCAGCTTTGAGAAGCTGAGTAAAAAATTAAAGTTGACATAGAAGTACTGAATTACATTAAGGAAAGCCTTTCTGCTGAAGAAGTTTACGAATATTGGCAAATTAGATTATTGTAGCAATACAACAAATTCATCAGAATGCCTAAAGGACACCTCTTTAAGATTAAACTTACATGGTTAAAAATTAAGAACATAGTGGAGAAAAAAAACATTGTGAATATGCAAAAACTCAGAAAAGAGAATTTTGATTGGAAGTAATGGATAATGTAATAGGAAGTGGTGCTGTCAGGTATCACATTTGTAAATTCTTGACAAATGACTTATTTTGGGGAAACTTTTTAATAATCTCTTATACTGCAACTATCTGAGGAGAAAGAATATTGTCAATTCACAATCTACATTTTAAATAGTTGTTACATCACGTTTAACCATTTATGTTTAACCTGCACTAATTTCTGCAGTTTGAACTATTTGTAATGCAAATAAAATGTGTGATGGCTAGTGAAATTTTAAATCAACACCTTTGACTCTCCAAATTTAGTTACTGTAAATTTGTACAAGTGAACACTCAAAATGAAATCTCTTGAGACTGCACTCTATTTCTTTCTATTTATTACCCTATTTTAATATCAGGTGTTTCTGTAGTGAGATGCTTCATCAGCTCTGTGTCTTCATTTTTTTTTAATTTGTTTTTGTCTGTCAGCATCTGATTTGTCCTTTTGAATGCAATCAAAGCCTGTTTTCTATTTATACATGCTAGAAAAACAAATGACTCCCAAATCAAGGTTTGTGAAAATATATTTTTGGACCCTCAGCAATGTGGCAGCCCATCAGAACTCCTCGCCAATGTCTCTGGAAATGTTAATAACAACAATAATAATAGTGATAGTAATAATAATAATAATTCTGATATAATTCTACCTGGATAGCTAGAAATCTGAGTAAATTCTGAGCTTCTTTTTTTTCTGTCAGATTACTTAGTGGTGTCATTTGATAAAATATTTCTGTTCTCTAAATTTGTGGAAAACAATTATCTGCAAATCTTCCAAAGTTCATATTTAGAAATCAGAAAGAATATGTTCTTGAAGACAAAAAGAAAAAATGGTATGGGGTAATGACACAGAGGTCTTAATACAAATATATCAAATATATCAGCTGCACTTACCATATGGAGGACTATAACCCAAACTAAATGTGTTTGTTTGTTTACCCATATCTATGTCTTGCTACAGGTATGAATCCATGGCGTTAAAAGTTCTGGAAGTGGAGAATAGTTCAGTAGTGTATCAGCTGGATTACTAGATATTTTCTACCTCACCATCTGTTGTCTGAATGCAGCCAGGACATCCCAGTGTCTCTGACTTCTTCAGAGCCACCACATAGGAGACTATCTTACCTTCATGGTGAGTTATTTATGGTTATTTTTTAATAATTTATTTACATCAAATATTTGCATCTTGAAAGTGTTGTGGTGTTTCGGTTTTTCTGTCTTATTTTTGGGGGCCTTGTACTTTGGTTTTGTTGTTATTTTTTTTGTTTGGATAAGTGGGGTGGATTTTTTAGGGTTTTTTGTGGTTTTTTTGTTCCCAGTATTTTTTTTCTTCCATTGTTTGCTGTATGTCTTCAATGCATCTCATGGATTTCAAGCACTTTGTTTTTCAGCAGTGGGGGTGATTTCTTCAAAGCACAGCCACTTACCTGCCTTTGATGCTTAAAGCAAACATTTTACCACTCAAATTTGTGTTCGACCCACATGGCCAAGGAGAATTGTACAAGCAAAGTGATGCAGAGTCCCCAGGCAGGTGTAAAGGAGAGCTGCTTTACAGAAAAACCCAGGTCTTTTTAAGCAGGTAGGCCCCATTATCAGTACATTCCTTTTAGGTATAACAAATAAAATTCAGCCAACCACCATAAACCACGATGTGAGCATGTGATGATTATATAACTTGTTTTTCTACTTCCAATTCAGCCATCACTTTCCCATAGTCCTTTTCTGCTTAGCCAAAGCAGCAGGCCTGAGCCATGATTTTACTAGGGTAACAAAGCCCTCATTTTATAAGGTTTTACCTATATGCAACAAAGAATGACTGACAGATAGAGAGAAAGGAAACCCTCTTGAGCATTGTGCATAATTTTTCCTTTAGGGCTGAGAGATCTAGGCAATTTCAGAGGGCAACACAACTCTTCATCCAGAAATGAGATTTCCTAGGATTTGAGTACTTCAGCAAAGAAATACTGGTGGGCATACCAACTTGACAGTATTTGCCTCAACGAGAAAATGGTGAAGGAGCAATCCTCTGTCAGAACAAAAGTGTAATGAGCATCCAAGCAACAGAACCTCTTTGCTGTGTTTCTAGTTACACCATTTGCAGAAGAAATGCTTGTAGATCTTCAGCAAAATAAGTATTGTAGGATCCTCCTTCAGGTTATTCTTGTAGAATACTAGTGATTTTAATGACAATCAGAATAAAGAAGCACTCAATGAGGAAAAAACCCCACCCAAAATGAAACCCACTATTTCTTCTTTGTTCAGAGATATTCTGTATAGCTGTTTACACAATCTCTGCTTCCTTTCTGTCCAATTCCCTAAGGTTCCTGAAGAATCTGAGCTTCAGAGGGACTTTGAAGGACACTTCACTCTTTTTGATGAACAGAAGATTGGAAATATACTGTGCTGCATTTGACCGGGATGGAGTTAAATTACTTCCTAGTAGCTGGTATAGTGCTGTGCTTTGGATTTAGGATGTGAGTATATTGATAATATACTGATGTTTAACTTACGCTATATCAAGATGTTTTCAGCTTCTCATGCTGCCAGCTGTCCTGTCAGACATCCACAAGCAGCTGGGAGGGGATGCAGTTGGGACAGCTGACCCAGACTGGCCAAAGGGCTATTGGCCATTCCATTCTGTGTGCTGCCATGCTGAACAAAAACATCTCTGAGCTGTTGGCCGGGTGTGGCAGCCACTGCTCAAGGCTGGACTCAGCATCTGGTAGCCTGTGGTAGGCAATTGCATTGTGCATCTCTTGTTTTCCAGATTATTTTATCATTTTTATTTTTTCTTCATTTTCTGCCCTGTTCAATTGTGTTTATCTCAACCACCTGTTTTGATTTTTATCCAATTCCCTCCCCTATCCACCATGAGGGTGTGAATGAATGGCCCCGTGGTTTTTACCTGCCTGCCAGATTAAGCCATAACATATAGATGTGGAATTACGTCATAGATGCAGCTAGATCAACTCTCACCTCTCAAAAAGGCACCCAACCTCCTCTTTCCTCTGCATTATATTTGCATGCACTGTGTGTAAATAAATTTTATAGTGCATTTCATAAATCAGTCCCAGGTAAGTTATCCACCTTTTAATTATCTGCCATCTCCTTATAGCAGGTACTATATATAAAATAAAAAAAAACCAAACCCTTAAAACTAAAACCAAACCAAAATAAACTAAAAACACAATCCCAGACCCCAAAGAAAAAAAAAAATGTCAAATTTGTGAAAAAAATGCACTGGTAAAATTCTATGACTAANAAAACCAAACCAAAATAAACTAAAAACACAATCCCAGACCTCAAAGAAAAAAAAAGTCAAATTTGTGAAAAAATGCACTGGTAAAACTCTATGACTAGATGAATTTATTTATGTATGTATGTATCTATTTATTTATTAAAGGAAAGTGTTTTCTTCCAGGTTCACTCTACCTGTGAACTGACCTATTTTCTCTAAGTTGTGAGACCTTTATGATTTGCCATGGCTTTAAGTGGCACAGCACCACTTGCAAAAAGCAGTGTTCATCTCTTGGGTGGATTGATTTTTGGTCTTGGCAGCTAGTCTGATAAAGATAGATGTCAAGACTCTACTCTTTTTGGTCATTGGGAGTTACAGGTTTGTTAATTTGTAAGGTCAAAGGTGCATTTCCTGATCTTTGTCTAATATGTTTTCAATGTATACCACAGTCTTTTATTTCTGTGTTTGACCAAAGCTTTGCAATTCTCATTTTATTGCCAAAGTAAATGTCATTAGTGGAGATGAAGTAGAACAATATTGCTCTTTTGAGTACATGCTCATTAAAAATGTCTACAATACACTTGTCAGTTGAAGGATGATATATTGATTTATTTTCTAATTTCAGCTGTAAAACTGCAAGGCAGCTGGCTGGGTTAGCATTTTCAGATTCCAGATGTGTTCCCTCTATGAAAGAAATAGATTTTCTTATTCTCTCTGATGGAGCAATTGTTCTATGTTAAAAACATGCTACAGCAGTTTATAGTTTTTCAACATTACTGTATATGTCTGTCTAAATTTAAATATGCTATATCAAGGCAAAACTGCATTATTTATATTCAGGTTTGGATATTGGTCACAAAAATGTGCATCTATTTACTTTGTATTCCTAAAGTTAAATAGACAATATAAAATAATCCCTCACAGCAGTGTACTTGAAATAATTGTTAGACTTCACAGAAGAGTTGTGCAAATAATTATAATTCTTAACTTCAGCAAAGGGTTGTAGAACAAGACATTTAGGACTCTGTTTTGTTTTCTAAAACAATTTTACCATATGGATTTTGTCAAATGTACTGAATCATGATTCATCATACCTCAATTTAACTCTAAAAATTAGATATTTAATACATACTCCCTTTCTCTTCCAAGGAGAGGGACATGTACTCTGGACAGTAACCCACCTAGTCTTGGGCATGGGGAAATAAACTAAACAGATTACTTGAGTCTGTTTAGTAAACATGGTTGCTGTTAGTGTTGCAGCCTACTTTTCATGGGTTCTGACAAGAAGGAATGACATAATGATCTACAGAATGCTCTTCATTCTGCAGATAAGCCATAATGTGGTAACTGTGATAAATTTCCTTTGCAGGACGTACTGGCTAGGAGAAAAGAATAAATATATCCATGTCTCCTCTTTTTTTTTTTTTTTTTAATTCAGAATGCTTTCCATTTTGGAAAAAGGAATTTTACTTACTGTAAAATCAATTGCTGCCATTCAGAGCCAACAACTGATGTCACAAAGGAGAAAGCTTAGATTAAGTAGAATACAAACTGTAACAGCTGAAAAAGTCTACTGAAAATTAGTCATGACTGTATTAGTCTATGTTGAGTTCAAAGACATTCCCAGCAGAGCAGGAAATAACAGGTTGATTTTATTATTCCAGCTTCTGAGAAGCATTCATATTTCCTGTATTGGAACTTTTACTTTTGCAAAAACATAAGTCTCTAAGTTCATGCATTGAAAAGGCACTGTCATGGGAAAATGGGAGATGACTGTAACTGTGCAGAAATCCTAAAAATATGGTACTGATTGTTAGTTTGCTTTTTAATGGAGAGATTAAAGGATATAAGTCAGAATCTTGAGTAGAGGTGCTATTTGCATTTCTAAATTTAGCACCTCTTTCATCTATTTATATTTTTACCTGGGATTCAACCAACACTTACTTGGTGCTTCTGCTCACACACATTTTGTTGAAAAAAGAATGATATAAGTCAGAATTTCTTAGATAATTATTATACAATTATTATGACCTCACTCCTATTTCAGCCAATCTCACTCTAAGAACAACCCATTATGTATTATGTGCATTTCAAAGCAGACAAAAGTCTTCCTAGACTCATATAAATATGTACCTTCAGCTGCCAGAACATGTGTGTTTTAGATAGCTGTTTTTTTTTATGATATCATATCATATCATATCAGTTGTGTCTACATTATTACAATGACTGCAAAGGTCTTGCTGTCAGCTATAGCTCACAGGTAAATTTGTAACAACTCCCACATTTGTCTCAGTGTTTTGTACCAGATTTTGAAACTAAATTTATTACAATGAAAGGAAAATAGAAATTTATTCTACTAAGTACTGTTAATTAAACAAACACACAAACAAACAAATTAATTAAATTTTATCAGATTAAGAGTTTTGTCCTGAAGACTGTGTTGTCTGTAATAGAATGTGTTTCCCTCAAGGCAATCCAGGTTCAATATAATTCTTGGATGATGTTTTTTCATCAATGGCAAGCCTGCAATTTTATAATTCTCAGGTTGAAGGTGTTTTCAATGTGAATGTTTTCTCATTTGTCTCAACAGTGCAGTCCTTTGTCCCATTATTGCTCTCCAATTACCTGGTAACAGAACCAGCTGGTTCAGCCATTTCATTAGTCTGAAAAGCTCCATTATATATATTTTTATTATTATTGTTATGGTTTTGGTGTGGTTTTTTTGTTTGCTTGTTTTTGGGGTTTTTTTGTTGTTGTTTTTTAATTAAGCTTGGAGTTTTTTTAAATTAATGTTTGGGGTTTTTTTTTTAATTAAGGTTGGGGTGTTTTTCTCTTTAGTTCTCTGCCAAACACTGGACTTGGTTTTAACATCCTGCTCTGTATCTTCAAGGCCCATATGCTTTTCTAGGTGAAAACAACACACACTTACAAGTTGCAAGCTGAAAATGGAACACAATTGTCAATTTATTTTTAGACCACTTCCCTGATGTTACTCTATATTTTTATGTCTATTTTGCTTTCTTCCTCTCTTTTCACATGAACATTTGGAGAAGATTTTGAAAGGAAATTTAAAATACTTTGTAAATTAAAACTTGAATTAGAGAGTAAATTAATATTTCATTGATCACCAAAAACAAGGCACTGATTTTGAAACAGAGAATTTAGACCCCTTCATTTAAAAACTACAGTTGTATCCTGGAAAAAAAAGGCTGCTGTAAGTCTCTCTCAACACCAGAATTGGTCTTAAAGTAGACCTCTTACACTCTTGACAACTTGCAATAAAAACTATAAAACAGTTCTGTAACCACACAGTAACAGATAAATTTTAAAAGCTTGCAAAACAATCAAAAATATAAATGGACTTTTAAAAACTCTTTCCTTTGAAAGTTACTTTTTTTTTTAGCCATAAGTTTATATGTAACAGCTTTTGGGTGTGAGTCACACACACATTGATTTCTCCATACTTCTGACTCTATCAGAGACCTTAATTTAAACTCTCCTCCCAAATTCATACCATTGCGGCAGAGAGAACCTTACACCATGAAAACTGTTATAAGCAGCTGCCAAATTCCCCAGACACCTGGACCTGGCAATTCCTTCTGCCTGTGTGCTGCAGCCCATGGCTGTTTTCCTGGCTCATGTTATCGTTTGTGGTTTTAACCAGTAGCAAGGCTGAGTGTGTATTCCAGGCAGACAGAGAGGAAAGAAGGAAGGAAGGATTAAAATCCTGAAATGAACAGCAGTCTCATACTGAATTCACAATATATAGGATTAGAAGCAATTCACAAAGGCCAGTGGGTGAAAATTGATGCATAACTATTGGTCCTCTAGCCTCTGACTTTACATGAAAAAAGGCAGTAAACAATCAAACAAAAAATGTCTAAGTTCAGTTTTAGCACAGGAGTCTGGATATTTTTATGTTACTTCCCCTGGAACAGATTTTCCTAGAAGCCACTCTAAGGCACATGGAAGGTAAGGAGATAATTTGGAACAGCCAGCACAGCTTCACCAAAGGCAAGTTTTGCCTGGCCAAGCCAGAGGCTTTTTATGATACGGTGACTAAATCAGTGGACAAAGGCCTACAGATGTGATTTTTCTGGACCTTTGTAAAGCTTTTTACATGTTCCCCCTACCACACCCTTCTCTCCAAATTGGATAGATATAAATGTGGTAGGTCGACTCTTTGGAAGACTAGGAATCGGTTGGATGGTCACATCAAGAGTTAGTGGTCAGTGACTTAATGTCCTCATGGAGATTCAGTGATGAGTGGTGTCCTTCAAGGGGACCAGTGCCATTCAATGTCCTCATCCGTGACATGGACAGTGGGATGAAATGCACCTTCTTCAAGCTTGCAGGTGACAGCAAGTTGAGTTGTGAGGTTGATATTCCTGAGGGACAGGATGCCATTCAGAAGAGTCTGGATGAGCTCGAAAAGTGAGGCCATGGGAATTTTGTGTGGTTCAACAAAGCGCCATGCAGGGTCAATGTAAGCCCTGGTGTCAGCCCAGGCTGAGGGATGAAGGGAAGGAGAGCAGCCCTTCCAAGAGGGATCTGGGTGTGCTGGGGGATGAACTGCTGGACGTGACCCAGCCAGGTGCCCTTGCAGCATGGAAAGCCAAATGTGCCCTGGGCTGCATCTAAAGCAGCATGGGCAGCAGGTGAGGGAGGGGATTCTGCCCCTCTGCTCTGCTGCATCCAGCCNTCAGAGGTTTCCTCCAAAATTTGCTCTAAACTAGGATAGATATTACTACTAATAATAGTGGTGAAGTAACCATTCAGACTTTTAAACTATTTAATCAGATGGTTACTCTCTTTTAAACCTTNGCACAGGAAGGACATGGACTTGTTTGAGCTGGTCTAAAGGAGGGCCAGAAAAATTGTTAGAGGGCTGGAGCATGTCTCCTTTGAAAAGAGGCTGAGCGAATTGGGGTTGTCCAGCCTGGAGAAGAGAAGGCTCTGGGTAGACCTTATTCTGGTCTTTCAGTACTTAAATGGGACGTATAAGAAAGATGGAGACAGACTTTTTAAATGGCCCCATTACAATAGGACAAGGGGTAATGTTTTAAACTAAAAGAAGATAGATTTAGACTGGATATAAAGAAATAAATTTCTTACAATGAGGATGTTACCCAGAAAGGTGGTAGAAACACCTTTGGAAACATTAAGGCCAGATTTGATGGGACTCTGAGCAACCTGACATAGTTGAAGAAGTCCCTGCTTACAGCAGGATTGTTGGACTAGATGACCTTCAAAGGTACCTTGCAACACAAGCTATTCTATGAATCTATGATTTTATGTCAGAGAATTTAGAATTTCCCTGCATTAATTCTCACCTGAAGTGGATTGGGACGTTTTGCTAAAAAAGGAAAAAAAATCTATTATTACTATTATTATTACTATTATTATTAATAATAATAATAGTAATAATAATGTCCTGGGGTAACTTGAATCTTCTTTCTAGAGGGACACCATTCAGAGGTTTCCTCCAAAATTTGCTCTAAACTAGGATAGATATTACTACTAATAATAGTGGTGAAGTAACCATTCAGACTTTTAAACTATTTAATCAGATGGTTACTCTCTTTTAAACCTTAAAATTAAGTTAGAAATTACTTTTTTTTTTTTCCATTGGATATTAACAGGCTTTTTTTTTCTGGTAGATAGAAAAGTTCATGATGCTACAAGTGTTATAAGCTAAGCATAAAATGAAATTTGTATGGATACACAGTACATCTTTTGGTAATCTACATCCAGCACAAAATTTTCCATTAGAAAAAGTTGTGTACTCTGTGAAAAGTGGATTTTTAAGAATCCTGTCAGAGTTCATCCACAAACCTGTTAATTGAAGTAGTTGGGCTTGCAAAGGTATAGTCAGCTGGAGCTTGTTTTTGGAGGCAAAACATTGGAAATAATTCAGCTGATGGACACCAGGAGACAAAAATCCAATCCATCACACATAAAGTCTGTTAGCACAGCATGGCTAAAAAACTTTTAAAAATTCATTTTTGTCACTAAGCAGATAAGAGCTGAAGAGTAGATTTATTGATTAAGAAGGTGACAGTCACTTTCCAGATTATAATGTCACTCTAACCAATATTGCAGTACTGATTTTCCAAGGAGATTCTAAGGAAGCAGAAACCTCCAGAAAAAACTATTTCAGATATGAAAAGGATTTAAAAAAGAATGCATTCTAATCAATATTTACTCATTTGGTAATATCAGATATGCAAAGCTCAAAAAGATAGCCTTCTAGCTATATTGACAATTGTTATCTCAGACAATATTCTTTTAGATGCTTTGTTTGTGCTTTAGCAGTTTACATAAATATATATTTCTTTTTATCAGTATACATTAAAAGGGTTTCAAAGTATGAATTTTGCATTTGTGTCTATTTTCACATTATTTAGCTAATGGTTTTGACTAGAATGGCCAAAGTATATAAGTTGTTGTCATTAGGACTTTTTTTTCATTCTATAGCTTATCACAAATTCAAAGGCCTTTTTGGACAAAGCATTGTGCTTTCTGACACAAGTATAATGCCTAAATGCTTAGAAACACACACAAAAAAACCCCAGTTCAGTTTGAGATACAATGTACCAATTCACAATAACAAAAGTAGGCCTTAGTCCATACCCTCCAACAGTTCTGTGTGTTTTGAATGGTTCACTACAAGTATAAAATACTTATATTTGTAGAGTTAAAGAAATACTTCAAACAGATTTCAAATGGTCTGAACTGGAAATATTTCTAATGTTGACAGAAATAGTAACCAGTTACAGGTTTGTCCTTATGACCTCTTTTATTAATCATTATCTTAAATAACTTTAAAGAAATATACAAAGTGTTAGAAATGTTTCTTTTTAGTGATGCAGATTTCTTTATCCAAGGATAAACATACCCCCTTTCACTTTTTCTTTTATGTGGACCTGATCAGGTCTAGGAAGTAAAAAAAATTATACTCAAAATTTTCATTTACATTTAAATTAAATCATTAAAACATGGACATGCTTATTTTTGGTGCAAAGGAACTTTTTCTAGGGTCTGAAAAATCAAAAATTAAAATATTAAAACACAACATAAAAGCCGGAACAGTTATGTCACTGCAGCACATTTAATTCAGTAACTGAAGTAAAGAACAGAGACTTGGCTGAGATAAAGTAAACAAAAGTTGCATGATTAATTGAGCCTGAGAGAAAAAATATATCTTTATTTTATTTCTGAGAATAGAAAAATCATAATAATTTTATTCAAAATGGGGAAAGATAACACTAAAGGTTCTGAGATAGCTCTTCCTCAATGGGTTTAATTTCTGCAATCCTTAATGAGATTTTGAAAACACAAATTTTCTTGAAATTGTTTCACCTGTAAGCCTTTGATGAGTAGAAAAAATATGATATTTTCACCTTTCGCGAACAGATGAAACAGAAATTTATGAGCCAAGTAAAATCTATTAAGGTTTTCATAAAAAGTTTTAATTGGTTTTAGAGGGAAAAAAAATTAAAGAAAATTGAAAATAAAAAATCAGCCTCCATTGGCATGATTTTGAGAATCATTTCAGATGCATAATTTGTATTTCAGACTTGGAATTATCTTTTTATACTATGGATTAGATTTTGAATGTGAAACAGACAAAATCCTTGTATACCTCATACTTAACCAGATTTGACAGCCCTTGTTTAATTTAACAAAACCCTCCACGAATATTAGTCCCAACAACCCCCTGAAGAGTGGCTGGAAAGTGGCCCAGTGGAAAAGGACCTGGGGGTGTTGGTCAACAGCAGGTAAACACAAGCCAATGTGTGCCCAGGTGGCCAAGAAGGCCAATGGCATCCTGGCCTGGATCAGCAGCGGTGTGGCCATCAGGAGCAGGACAGGATTATCCTCCCGTACTGGGCACAGGTGAGGCCACACCTCGAGTGCTGCATCCAGTTCTGAGCCCCTCACAACAAGAAAGACACTGAGGTGCTGGAGAAAGTTCACCCGCAGAGCTGGGGAAGGATCTGGAGCACAGGTCATATGAGGAGCAGCTGAGGGAGCTGGGGGTGTTTAGCCTGGAGGAAAGGAGGCTCAGGGGAGACCTTGTCACTCTGCAACTCCCTGAAAGGAGGCTGTAACTGGGTGGAGGTAGGGCTCTCCTTCCAGGCAACAAGTGATGGCACAAGAGTAAATGGCCTCAGGCTGTACCGAGGGAGGTTCAGCTTGGACATTAGGAAAAATTCATTCCCTGAAAAGCTTGCCAAGAATTGGAACCAACTACCCAGGGAGGTGGTGGAGTCACCATCCCTGGAGGTGTTCAAGAAACGACTGGATGTGACACTAAGTGGTGGTGACTGGTCAAAGGTTGGAACCAATGATCTTAGAGGTGTTTTTCCAACATGATTTTGTGATTCTGTAACTAAGATGTCTATCCTTTAATAGATAATATCAATACTTGTGCTGTTCTGATAAAGCAGATAGGGTTTTTTTGTTTTGGTTTTTTGGGGGGTTTTCTGTTTATTTTTTTGGGTTTTTTTTGGTTTTTTTTTTGTTTTTTGTAAAATAAGGGTGTCTCACTGGCAATTGATGGAGAGGAGAGAACAAAAAAAGAAATTATGCAAATTATATTAGGAACAGAAAGCTTGTTAGACAAATGCCAAAGGCTCCAGCCTGGGAGAGAAATACCAGACTTTCAGTTGGAACCATCAAGATAGGAAGAATAGAAATGGAGTCAAGAAGGTTTGTCTGAACAAGGGAAAACAAGCTGAAATATGCGTAAAAGTTTTCAACTGTTATGTGCTCTTGAATGTTTATGGAATCCAGTTGTCCACAGAACTGATGCTTTAGGAAAATGTCCACTTAATCTGCTGATGAGCTGTAACAAGCCTTGAGATTTTAGATGAACCAGGATATGAGGACACTTCTTTTTTTGGTGAGGGTAATTGCTCTAACGCAAGTTTGGCTCAGAGGTGGGTGCACTGCCACCTACTCGTGTCACATGAACTTTGCAATCATGTGTTCCAGTGTCCCAGAACCCATGAAAAACTGCCAAACATGTGCTAAGGGGTTTCAAGTCTTCAAATACCTGGATATCAAATTCTTTATAATTTTGTAGTGAAAGTAATGACCTTATTAAATTTTCCACTGGGAATTTTATCTTGATTTTTTTGGAAGTCAATTAAAAATCTCATTAATTTCTGAAAAAGCTTATTTATCACTGAAATAATTTTGTGTAACTTGTATTTTTTATGTCATGTCTCCATTTCTTTCTTCAAAGTAATCTTATAATTCTGTTAAGTATTTAAACCCATAAATTCTCTTGAATTTTGAAATCTTTCATCACATATACACAGATAATTGCTTTTCAATAATATAATTTTATTTCAGGTCTTTTAGCAGAGTATTCCTGTGTTTTCCTTAAAGCATTACGTTAAGAATTCCTCATTTCTACTTTAATTTTTTTATACTTATTATTGGAAGGTAGTTACGAAAATGGTATCAAATTCTTTTAGCTTGATTCACTCTTTATCAGTTTTATTACTTACTCTTTATCAGCCTCACTTTTGTCAATCTGTTTCTCAGGTTTGCTTTGTATAACCCGGAGGATTTATATTTATCTCATGCTGCCTATGAGACCTTCTTGGTATTTAGCAATAAAAGGTTCCATTGTCAGTTGTTTATAGCTTTTTCAATAATTTAACTCTCCAGGATGATATTCTTCATGCTTCCTTCAAAATTAATATCTTTCAGAAAAAAAAGAAAAAAAAATCCAAACTAGGTCTATTTGGCATGCCAATCACATGGCAAATAATAACTTTTGGTAATAAATGACATATCAAAAATCACAAGGAGAAGAGGAAGATTAATTCATGTGTTTTTATAATCTATAAGAATGTCATTTAGTGTCAAAAACATTTTAAAATGGTAAAAATATAATTCAATTTATCAGTTTTTAAATATCTACAAAGTTATAGCCACAGCCTTAGAAATCCTACAAAATGGGAATGAGCAAAAGCAGCCTTCGTCCTGATAGGTTTGAGATAGCATATGCAACCTTTCATTTTAATGTAGTATGTTTCTGTAAGTGCACATTTCTGTGTGGGGCACGGACTGTCAACATCAGGAAATCCACTGCTTTGAGGCTGGCTAAACTAGAGCACATTTCTAGAGAAAGACAATCTGAATGCACTTACCCTGCCAGTTTTATCTTCCTTCTTTGCCTGCTCTAAGTTGAGATAGTAATGGGATCTGTCTTGTAAGAGAAGGCACTGCTTGATATTTAAGAGTAGAGCTAAGGAAAACTTGGAAAAATCTGATTTAGTGTTACCATTCTGGGTACTGACCATAGGTTAGCCAACAGTGAAGATTAATGTGTTATTCCTGTGATATTTATGGAAATATCATGTGCACAAACATTATAATTTGAATTTTTACCACTCTGTTAATGTTCCATTTGGCCTCTTGTTCTTATTCTGTTTTCTCTCAACATTTTGATCTTTTCTTCTAGAAAACATCATTTGTTTATTTCATCTATATGCATGACATCGGTCAAAATCTTTTATTACAGATGAAGCTGAGGTGATACGGTTCATGCACACCCAAATAGTCTTCTCCATCATTAATTCAAAAAAGTATAAATGCTTTCTAGAGTCCAGTTCCATTCTTTTTTAATCAATTTGGGCTCCATGTAGACAGTAATCAGTGGTATTGCTCTTGGTCTAACAGAATTTGTTACACCACTTAGGATGCTCTATATGAGAAAAGCTTGAAACAGGAAAAGCTGTAAAAAGAAGAACAGAGAAACAAGGTTTATAAATTAGTTCTGCTACTAAACTAGGTACTTCAGGAGAATAAGAAATATGGGCAACCATAAATGTTAGGAGGAGATTTAAGAAAGGGAAATATTTGTTGATTGCCATTATTTAGAATTATGAAATGTTCTCCAGAAATAGTACGAGTCATCCAGCCATAATATTTTTATTGGGACAATATCTCTACTGTTTTTTATGGCAAGCTTTTCCTAGTGGGAAACTTCAGAGGTGCCTTCAGTGAGAAGATGCCATAACTTGTCTCCGTGTTGGACAGAGAGTTCCAGCTGGCTACAAGATGGACCTGCTGCTGGCCAGAGCTGACCCAGAGACATTGGCAGTGTCTCTGTGATCACATATGTAAGAAAGTGTCAAATAGCTGTGAAGCAGCTGTGAGAGAAAGGGAGAATATGTGAGAGAAACAGCTCTGAAGTCACCAAGGTCAGTGTAAGAAGGAGGGAGGGGGACTGCTCTAGGTACCAGAGCAGAGACTTCCCTGCAGCCCATGGTAACACAGGGTGCCCTGCTGCTGACCATGGAGGACTCCATGCTGAAGCAGGTTGTATCCTGAAGGAAGGTGTTACCTCAAGGAAAGCCTGCATAGGAACTGGCTTCTGGCAGGACTGTGGCCCCATGGAGAGGAGTCATTGCTAGGGCAGGTCTCCTGACAGGATCACTTTTCCTATGGATGATCCACACTGGAGCGGTCAGTTCCTGAACGAGTGCACACCATGGAAAGAACACACACTGGAGCAGTTCCCAAAGAACTGAAGCCCATGGGAAGGATTCATGTTGGAGAAAGCCATGAAGGACTGTCTCATATGGGAGAGACTCCATATTGGAACAGGGGAACATGAGAAGAAAGGAGCAGCAAAAACATGTGATGAACTGACTGCAATGGCCACAACCTGTCCCTACTGCTGCTTGCAGGAAGGAGGTAGAAAAGTCAAGAGGGAAGTTGAGCCTATGAAGAAGGCAGGGGTGAGGTATAATTTTTTAAATTTGTTATTATTTCTCCATAGCCTGTCCTGTCTGATTGGTAAGAAATTGATATCCCCAAGTCGATTTTATTTTGCCTATGCCACTAATTGCTAAATGCTCTCCCTATCCTTATTTGACCCACAAACATTTCATCATTTTTCTCCTCCATCCTGTAGAGGAGGGGGTGTGATAGAGGGGGTTGGTGGGAACATGGAGACCAGTGAAGGTCAATCCATCACCCTCCCTCTCTCCATCTTCTTTCCTATACTGAAGATTAAAGTTCTTTTCATCTCATTTGACACTCCTCAGCCCCATATAAAGGGACACATGAAACAGAATAAAGGTGTGAAGTTCTTAGTAGTTTTTGTTGTTTCTTTAAAAAGAAGAATCAGAGATTTTACAAAATCAAATACCTCTTTCTTGGACACATTTCTCATCTTGTATTGTCAGATGATGTGAAGATCACAGCTGGTTCCTAGAGGCTATAATTTCCTTTCCCTTGTTTTTTTCAGTTTCAAAACTTAATTGCCTACAGAACTCAAGGCGAGGGAGGGAAGAGAGGGTTGTAGAGAAATTAGGTGGTAAAAAGAAAAGAGGAAAAGAAGAAAAAGAAACTTGACTTCATTTAAATGTCTTCTTAAGAAATCGATGCCAGGAAAAAAAATATTTACAGGCTTTATATTCTGAAGTTAGCAAATATCATAATTATCATCACTACCAATCTTCATCTTAATTCAAGTGTTTTCATAAATTTTGAAAAACTCTGTAGTAATATGGATATATTTTAATGAGACCACTTACTTGCCTGGTCATATACAACAGTTATTTTTGAGTCAGAAGTCAGCCAATATGATATTGTAAGGGACCTGAGTGCCATTCCAAAGCTTACTGACCCATACCATTTCCCTGGGACTTTTATTTTTCTTTAATTAAGGGTAGGCTTGAATATAGCAAGCATATGCTGTAATCTGGACTGTGCCCAGTCCTGCTTTCTGCTGTCCCAGCTGATCTTCCAAAATGGATCTTGGATCAGTGCTTTAGGTCACATTGTTTTCAGTCTCTGGACCTGCCTGATGGATAGCCCCAAGACATGGCTCGTTTCCTTGCCTTCTCTGCGACTGTAGGTAGAACTTGTCACTGTCACCAACCTGGCACAGCTCAGTTCATGAAGAACTGTGCCCAGGACACTGCCCTGCCCATCACCCTTAGCTCCGTGTACATCTCCCTCATGGACCAGTCATGCTCCTGCTGCCCTCTTTAAATGCAGTTTGTTCCGATGTTTCTTTTTGTATTTTTTTCATGTGTCTTTTTCAAATCATGCTTGTAATATAGATTTATAAACCCCAAGTTATACTGAAATATCAATATAACACTCATGGATGTGAACATATATGCTTCCATGACACTGCTATGAGGGAACAATGGTGTAGGAAGACTTCCTCTCAAGGGTGTAGGAAGAAAAAGCCTCTAAAAAGCCTCAGGAAAATTTTCCTTTATACAAAGTTGAACAATTAAAATTTTAACTTTGAACAAAAATATTATCTTCAGATGTCCAGTATGAAATTATTGCAACATGATTTTTCAAAGAACTCAGGACTACATAGAATCATATAATCATTTAGGTTGGAAAAGAACTTTTGAAATCATTAAGTCTAAAGAGTAATCTAACACTGCTAAGTCCACCACTAAATCATGTCCCTAGCATCACATCTAAACATGAATCTTCACGTCTGCACAATTTCATAGTTTCAAAGTATGGTTCCTTTTAATATGAAACTATGGATTCTTATCATGTCTACCTATCAGACTTTTAACTGATTGTACTCAAAAAGGAAACAAAAATGTAATAAAAGTTCCTTTAGTTACAAAGTAATACTGGAGGACTTGCTTCTGAAGAAGCTTCTGCTCCCCAGTGCCTTCTTGCTAGAGTTACTTAGTTCTACCCAAGCTTTCTGGGCTGAATAGATCATATTTGGGCCTGTCAAACTTTTAATCTCAGCTAAATAGATGGAGCAAATAATTGGTAATATTACTTTAACACTTCTTGCATGTTTATCTGTCAGTGAAAAAAATGTAAAAAGAGAATGTTTAGCAGTTCTCTGACTGTTTACATCACACTTTGTTAAATATTGCTGATGAGTTAAACAGGATTAGCTTTCAGCACCACAAGGGCCAGGAAAGATTTTTTTGCAGCGTTGCAAGTCATTTCTTAAAAGCTGTTTAACATCTTAGTCAGGAACATGGACAGTGGGACTGAGGGCACCCTCAGCAAGTTCACTGATACCAACAAGCTGTGTGATGCAGTAACACACTGGAGGGAAGGGATGCCATCTAGAGAGACCTGGACAAGCTGAAGAGTTGGGTCCATGATAACCTCATGAAATTTGACAGGGCCAAGTGCAAGGTCTTGCATCTGGATTAGGCCAAGTCCAAGCACAAATGTAAGTCTGGGTGGAGGATAGATTGAGAGCAGCCCCTGAGGAGAAGGATATGGGCCTGTTGGTGGAAAAGAAATTTTACCTGAGCTGGCAATGGGTACTCACCGCTCAGAAAGACAGCCCAACCTTTGGCTGTATCAAAAGAAGCATGGCCAGCAGGTTGGAGGGAGGTGATTCTACACCTCTTCTCTGGTGAGACCCCACCTGGAGTTCTGTGTCCAGGTCTGGGGACCCTGAACATAAGAAGGACACAGATCCATTGGGGCGAGTCCCAGGAAGGGCTTTGAAGACGATCAAAGGGCTGGAGCACCTCTGTTGTGGAGACAGGATGAGAGAGTTGGAGTTGTTCAGCCTGGAGAAGAGAAGGCCCAGGGAAGGCCTTATAACATCTTCCAGTAACTTAAGGGAGCCTGGAAGAGAGTTCACAAAACGTTAGTAGTAGTGCAGGAAGAGGTCAAGGGCTTATGTCCCCAAACTGAGAGAGGGCAGGTTTTCATTATATATAAGGAGGAAATTCTTTACAGTCAGAGTAGTAAGGCACTGGATCAGCTTGCCCATAGAAGCTGTGAATTCCCAGACCCTGGAAATGTTCAAGACAAGGTTTGATGGGGCTTTGAGCAGTATGGTCTAGTGAGAAGTGCCCTTGCCAATGGCAGGCAGTTTGGAACTAAGGGAATTTTAAGGTTTTTTTTCCAAGCAAACCCATTCTAGGATTCAATGATCTACCACAGTATGATCTTACCCTGACAAGATTTTCAATCCTCTACCTTGAATGTTTCAAGACCCAGCCAGATAAAGCGCCGAGCAGCCTGGTCTAATCTCATAAATGACCCTGCTTTAAGCAGGAGATTGAGCTGGAAACATCCTGAGGCCTTTTCTGCCCTCAATTATTATCTGATTATATGATCCTAAAAAGAACTCCGAAACACAATGAGAGAGCAATTAAAAAAACAAGGTAAATTTTTCAGACTGCAAAAACTATCTGGCAGTGAGTTTCTGCCTACCTTCTCCTCCATAATGCAGTCACCTGAAATGACTTTTTTTTTTTTAAATATATATATTTTTATTTATTTTACAGTATTTTCTGAACTGTGAGTGGGAGAGCCATGGAAACCAGACTTAAGTACATTTTGAAGCAATTAAGCAGTTAGAACATTTTGTACTGCTGACTTTTGCGGCCAGAACTAAGCAAATATAACCTTAAAACCCATAAAACATGCAAGGTGAATGATCCATGAACATTCTAATGATATCTTCATTTTAAATGCCATTTTTTTCCTGTCTCATGAACTAACACCATTTAAATAGCATTGTCTTCCTTGAAATTACTCAAATATGTGTTGATCTTCCCTGTTTAATAACTGCAACAAATTACAATGAAAGAAAACATATTTATAGTTTTTGTTATTAGATGTGTAATAATGAGGCATTGATTTATCAATTGCTTAATTTTAGCTATTTAGAAGCAAGTACCTTTCTCTAGCTGAAGAATACAAAAGAATACCACAGAGAAGAATAAGGGTTTTTTTAAATCAAGTTATTAAAACTTTTGCAATTTTACCCCTATTCAGTTTATAAAACATTTATTTGAATGTTACCTGAACCTTGGCTTTACTTTTACTTTTACATCAGCAGAGACCAATGTCATTGTAACCAACAATAAATAACCAGCATTACTTATTTTATCATCTGAGAAGTCCTTCAGCTTCATTCCCTTTGCTCATCTACCGCAATTACTGTGCAGTACAAAATGTTAAGATCAACCTTCTTTCTCTGAACCACTTGAACAGGAGTGAAAGGAGGCACAAATCTATAGTTTTTGTTAGCAGGTACAGCTGATTTGTCCTTTTATTTTCTCCTCAGATGTGAAGTCATCTAAATATGCTAGTCAACACAAATTTTTTTGGAGGTCAGAGAAAAATGTAAAATTGAACTTAAGAAAGATTTTTTAATTAATGCATGTATTTACTACTCTTCAAAGAGTCAGTTTTCCCTTTTTCTCGGGAAAAAATGGAAGCAGCTTTCCTTTCCCAAAAGCAGTGTTTTCCCACTACTGATTTTGTTGTGTGTCCTAATTCCCTAGACAGTAAGACACACAGTTGGGCTACACTTACTTTCACAATCTGACTTTGCATGTGTAGTTGCACCCCTGCATGTCTAAGATGTGAAATCATGTTCCACATACCTTTTTTTACCAGTTATCTACACTTGCAATAGTTTTTCAAACTCATCTCTTTCCCTTAAGAATAGCTTATTGAAGATACAAGATCCTTAATGATGATTTATGGTTCCTTTCCAAAAGCTTAACAACCAATCTTTTGCAATTCCATTTCACAAACCTGTGTGAAATCCTTATGACCTTGCCAGTATTTGTTTTCTCCTCTCACAGAGACATTTTCTTTAACACTAGCTATCACCATTGTAAGTTCTATTCAATTTGTTGTGGAATAAAGATTAGGAAAAGAAATCCTGAACCTCTGTCACAGTCTCGATGGCCACTTTTCCTTTTCCTTCCCCTTCCCCATTATATTTCCTATATATTCTCACAAGCCTACAGGAATGGGAGGTAGTTCCTTTTGCTGATCCATGGTCTGTTGACCATAGTGCCACAGCCAGAGTATGGGTGGCCTCATGATCTTTCAGTTAAAGCAGAGTTTTACTCTCTTGTGAGGCATATGTGCAGTGGGACATTCACTGATTCCATTTCCATTCCATCCATTTCTGATGCAGATGGCCACAGCCTCACAGAACATGCATGAACCATGGTATGTATGGCAAACCAAACTACAAACATGAAAGTGAGGAAACAAAGCAAAGATGTGGAAAGTTGCCAAAGACGGCTGCACAGCTTGATATGAACTCAGTGAGGTCAAGCATCAATTTTGCAACAGCGGCACTTCCTTGATGAGAAAATCTATTTACTGTTTGCATGTGCTTTCAGGTAGTAGAGATTACTGATATGTCTTTTAGCTACTGAGCCACATCTAAAGAGTGCATAAGAAATGGCAGACCAGAACTGCATTTGTCTTTGTAGCAATGTATTATTTGTTTTAGTGTGTTTTTTCCTGTGCTCTGAAGTATTTTTACTATTGGAGTGTAGCAGTTAGAAAGTTTTCCTTAAACTTCTCTGGAAGAAGGGAGTGTGGAAGATTCAGGCACTGAAAGAATTACAAATTGTAGAAAAATATATTGAATACAAAATTCTGTAGGTTATTTCCGGGATTGAGTATACATTCCTTAGTTCACAAACATTGTGCTGTTTTAAAATGTATTTTACAATGACAATTTTTTACTTGATGTCTGATCTTTAAAACTATTACAACTTTCTCTTCTTCCATGATTTGTATAGTAAATACAAATGATTTCAAATTATGAATATTCATTTTTGTTACCTCTGGTAATTATGAAGAATTTAATTCTTTTTAGAACTTCACCAGTACTGAAAATTACATTAACAGTATGCCTATTTTTAATGGCAGATGAAAGCATGTTTAGGAATTTTTTAAAATCTTTTTTCAGACACATGAGTTTGAAAAGAATTTTGAACATGTCAAGGACATAATTTTCCTGTGGTTTTATACATATAAAGAGCATAAAAATGAAAAATCTAGGTACATATGCTAACAAAAGTGACACTGCTTAAAGGTCATTTACATTGACAAACTCCATTATGAAATATCATATATAGTTCAATTGGGGGACTAAAAAATGCTTTCAAACCATGTCAAATATTGTTGGCATCAAACCCTCACTATGAAGAACCAAGTCAAATTTAACCTTACTGCAAATTCATGAGCTTTTACAAGGTGGTTGTTGTATAAGTAGTAAAAGAAAACCAGGTTAGAACTTATATTAATTTCTGACTGACCAAAAATAGCTAGCCTGGGAATTTTACAAATAGTTTGCATTGATATGAAACAGGGCATAGAGGAGTAAAAATCAGTAACTCTGTGTTGTTAGGAATTGAAAACAAGTATTTAATTTCAGTGTTTTTGTAGATAATATGTTCTTCTACAGATACCAATTCTTTTCATGCACAGACAAGCATTTCATAAAATTTACATAAAATTTGCATAAGAATGATTTAAAGATGAAAAATAACATTCATTAGTGAGTTCTAGAGTCTTTTCTCTACCACCCTCTGGGAGTTACTCTTACTTCCTTTTTCTCCCATCTCTGCATATCCAGCACAACATTAAAAAAACCAAACCACAAACAAAAAAACAAACCAAAACAAAAACCCTACAACATTCTTTTGTTAGCACTTAATAATTCTTTAAGATATGATATTCCCAGGAAACTCATTCAGGCTTTTATGGCTTGTTCCATTAGAAAAAGAATGTGAATCCTTGCCATCTCTGAGGTAATACAGAAGAAAAATGTCTAATTTCCATATGCATTTTCTTCTGTATGTGTTTATACATGCACAAACATTCACATAAATGAATTTACTTATATCCGTCAATACAGATTGAAAGGACATAATTAGATTATATAAAAATCCAAATGCCAGTAACATTGCTGAAAATTTTAGAACATGAGATCCCAACCCTTTTGGCATTGCTTGTAGTGAAGTTTGAACATCAGAAGGAATTTTTAGTACCTTACAACAAAAGAATTAGAATTCTTTTGATGTTTTTATAATACTTTCAAAATGGTGCATACTAGGAGAACAGGGAAAATATGGACTGTCCTATATTGCAACACCTTGATGAATTCATAATATTATTTCATTTTGAAAATTTCATTTACAAAGTTCTATTAAGAGATATTACACTGACATTTAAGTATTGATAAAGGATGGCTTTCAAAGAGTTTTCTAAATTCTACTAACTTAACACTACAACTGCTAAACCATCTGCATTAAAAACTTATGAGTAATATCAGAAACTTTCTATCCAGAACGCAACCTCCTACAAAGTCCTTTGAAAAAACTGTGTTATCAAAATATGAAATCCAACTAGATGATTTTAATACAGCTCACAAATTCATGTCCCGTCAAAGACTGAATTCTATCATTTGCTCTTGGTAATTTTGTAATGAGCAGTAGTTGCAAACTTGGCTTGTTATGGTCTTATAAACATAAGTGCAGAGAAGAAATGTTTACAATTTACAGAATACAAAATATCAGATCACAGTCTGAAGAAAGTCTGGAGTTAATCTTCTGGACAGGTGTTTTTGGCTTATTATCTTGTCTCTCTTTCCAGGATATTTATGCACAATTTCTCTAAGATCAAAAAAGAAAAAATGCAAAAACTACAGTATGTTTTCAAGGTGCAATGATAATTTCAAAATCTACTTTGACTGCTTTCCAATATGTTATGTCAGCTGTCCTGGATAAAAAAGACTTCTTGCCATTGAATTAATTATAATTCTAGAAAAAGTTCCTTACTAGACAAATCACAAATTTTTTTACTGTTGTTCCAATTAGTTTAATGAGCAGGAATCGAAAAGTTCAACAGCATATAGCACATAGTATTTTTTGA
Source organism: Illadopsis cleaveri (assembly GCA_013399915.1). Lineage (NCBI taxonomy): Eukaryota > Metazoa > Chordata > Aves > Passeriformes > Timaliidae > Illadopsis > Illadopsis cleaveri. The sequence continues at coordinate 46,183 of VXBB01018249.1, read as the reverse complement.
TAATATGCCCCATTAGAATTATAAAGTTATTTTATTGTAAAATTTTTGAATCAGCATAAAATATATATAAATATATCATAGGCAAAGTTATTTAAGATAATTTTTCACACTAGTATTCCCATGATAGATGTCTTAAAGGAGGTTCCTTCACCAGAGTTATTAGCTGTTAGAGAGGATCCCTGGGAGAAATCAGAAGAAATTTAAATATTGGTAGAAAATGTTCTTAAAAAGTTAAACATGAAAGAATAATAAAATAGCAAGATTAGATTACAATCTTCCACAAATGCTACTTGTGATCTCCACTGAAATCAAAAATTTTTACATCTGACAGTGTGTAATTAAGTTCAATATTTAAATATTTTTTAGGTTGTCATTTGTAAATCCATTGATTTTTTTTATTATTTTTTGATTTTTATTCCTTCTGTGGGGTTTGGATGGGATAGAATTAGTTTTCTTCATAGCTATGTTTAGGTTTTGTGCTGTAAAGTGTGTTGATAGCACAAAGCTAGCACAGAGCCAAGGCCTGCCCTACCAAGTGATCATGCTGGATGTACACAAAAGCCTGGGAGGTGACACAGTCAGGACACCTGACCCCAAGTAACAAAATGGACCTTCCATACGTATAGCATCATGCTCAGCACAAAAAGTAGATGGGGGCTTGGCAGGGAGGCCACTCCTTGAAGGCTGACTGAGCATCAGCTACTTGATGGTGAGCAATTATTTTCATTTGCATTCCTTGTCTTAGGATTTATTTCTCTCCTGCTATTTTCCTTTTCTTTACAATTTATTGTTGTTTTATTTAATTTTTCCCCCCAGCTATCAAACTCTTTTATCTCAGCCCATGAGCTTTCTCACTTTTATAATCTGATTCTCTCCCCAGTCCCACAAGGGAGGGGAGAGAGTGAGTGAACAGCTGTATGGTGCGTAGTTGCTGACTGTGATTAAACCATGACATGTACTTATGTCTTTTGTTATTTTTCATCTGACATGTGAAAGAACAGTGTAACATTGCTATTCTCCATTTTAGTTAAGAAATAAATGAGAGAGGAGATAGAAAACATATGTAATAAAAATATCACAAAAAATACTTAAAATAGGAAATTCAATTAATGTGATATATCAAAAAGTTCAGCATGTATTTAAAATTATGAGATATATGTCCCCAATTTTCTAATAATTTTACTGAAACTTCTCTAGTATTTTTCTGGCACAAAGATGACTTTTTTTCAATACAGTGGCAGGCAGTCTTTTGTGTATCCTCACCTATTCCATGGCAATTAAGATGGACATAATTGTGTCCTAAGAGTATTATTGATGGTGACCAAAGTCAAAAAATGTCAGTAGATGAGAGATTTAACTGAAAATATGGGTGGCAGAAAGCAAAAAGTCTAGTGAGATCTTAATTTAAAGTCCTTTTAAGTATCAGGTATATAATTCAGAGCAGAGCATTTGCTTACCATACCTCAAGGATGTCCAAATACTAGAAAATTATCTGTAGAAAGTACTTGTGAAAAAATAACTCTTTCAATCCTGTTTAATTTGCATCCAAATACTGCTGGAGTCACCAAAGGTGTGTAACTTGCCACTGATTCATGCTGCCAAACCGCTTTGGTGTGCACGTCTGCCATCACATTTATTTATGTGCATCTGTGTTATATAGGTCCTGTGTTATATCTGGAACTAGTAATGCAGTTGTAAGTGATTTGTCAAAATCAATGCGAAATAGAGGCTCAATTGTCCTCTGAGGTGTGAGCTAACTATTTAATCTTGAAGGCTGAATAAAATTAAAGATTAAAAAACTGAGGAACTGAAAAATATGCAATATGTTGCAAGTGAAGGCCACTGTATATTAATAGAACCTCTTGAACTTCTCATTATCATTTTACTTAATTTCAAAAGCAAATAAATTCATCTCTTGCTTATTTTCATAGATTATTAAACCCTATATTATTACAACATTTACCTTGATTTTTGCTTTTTTATTTTATTTTTTTTTTTAATAGGAAGTATTTCCGCAGCTATGACTTATGCATCTAAGAGACCGTGAACACAGATTGCCATTGATTTCAGAAAAAACAGCCCCCAGCACAGAGGTCTGTGTTAGAGACAAGTAAATCCTCTGCTTAAATCCATAGCCTAAGGTTAGGACAAGTGATTTGGCTTCATAGCAGGATTCTTCTGTGATCTATTCCTATTTGTTTAGCTCCTGTTTATAACCCTTCCCAATCAGCAAAATGTGGATAGCAGTTTTTCACAGGGGTGATTGCATCTACTCAATTTATAGAGAACCAGAAACTGCCTTCTGTATTCTGAGTAACTGCACTGGGTTTCTATACTAGACAAGCCAGAGATCAACATGTTTCTAGATAGATACTGCTATTTAAAAATTTACAATTATTATTTATAAGACATAAATTATTACAAAATGTTTAAGGTGAAATAATGCCTTCCATCTACATGGCAAGGTGTTAAGGAGGTAATTGCCAGCAAATTTGTGAGATGCTTAGACACCATGATCCAGGGAGTTATGTAAACGCAGTCAAGGTTTTTTGGAAATCAGAGGTTGTTGAGGAAAACAGACAACATTATCTAACTGCAATCCAAATGAAAACCTTGAGAAAAAAATACATTAAATTAGTTCAAAGAATTAGGGATGTGGGAAAACTAATGAGCATGTTCAGAAAGATACATGGACTTTTATTTAAACAAAGTAGCATAAATTAGATTTTCAAATTGAGAATGCTGATTCTAAAGCCACTTTTATTCTTTAGGATGATCTAATTGTAAACAGGAGAACATATATCTAGAAACAAATTTTCAGGACTCAGTAATTTTGTGGGATAAACAGTTGATTTTGTTAGAAAAATAGACCATATGACTTTTTAAAAGTTATTTTTCTGTTAGAGCTATCAGTCCAAAGTTATACTTGTCAATTATTTTTCTTTCCCAAGAGGATCCATCTTCATTCCCTAAGGATAAGGAAAAACAGATATCAGAACTCAAACACTTATTTTCTTGCAAATCTATATACATCCAGGCATAGGCCTAACACTCCAGGTGTGGAAAAGTAGAATTCTTCAGCGACAAAAAAAGTGGCTGATTTTTTTTTTGACAGAATTCAGGGCTATGTGTAATTTCTTGAACTTTTACAGGAGCAGTAGAGTTGATATATAGTCGCTGTCAGTGCTTCCCTCTACACTGGCTGGTCTCTATCCTACCTAGGAGGCTCTGAACCTTCAATTGCCCTTGCACATTCTCACAATATATGTCATAGCTTTGATATCCTCAGCTTCATTCCATAAAAAGTGACTTAAATGAGCATCTATTTCTCTGCACTTTATTTCAGACTGGAGGGCCTTCCCTTGAACAGAGAGCATTTTTCCTGCTCTGGCTGTCGGCCAGAGGGTCAGATGTGTCCTCCTGATGCACATACTAGGACTTGCAAGAAGGCAGCTCAATTCAGCACCACTATTTTCAGTACCAAAACTCACTTAGTTATGGGCAGTTCTCACTGTCAGCAATGCGCTGCTAAAATACAGCAGTGGGATGACAGAAATATTAAGCAAAGCCATAATGATGCAACGTATTTAACATTTCATTTTCTAAGTGAAGGATTAATTATTAGAATGGTACAGAATACTGGTGTATATTGCAAAAAGATCAAGTTTCCTTAGATCAGTCAAGCTATTACTAATTGAGATACTAAGGATACTTCTTGAAGAAACTGATCTATGGTTATGCAGATATAGCAGTTTTGTTGGGCTTTTTCTAATAACTAACAAGAGGAATCCAGTCTTTTCTACTTTTCCTTATTGATGACATTTGTAAAACCAACTTTGTTGTTTTTCAGAGAACCCTCTAGAGCTATAAAATGTATTCATGAGCTAGTTCTGCTCACACTACGTCTTCCATTCTGCTAAAGGCTGTAATTCTAATTTCATCATATCTGTTTGTGTATCTTTAAGTGATAGCCATAAGCTTATGGTTTGTCTGTCTGCAACAGATTTAAAAACAAACAATGAAAGAACCCCATAAGTTGAAGAGAAAAGAAAAACAAAAAACAAACTGCAAAGTCTAAACAATTCAACTCCTACACAGCTGCCTTGAATGTATTTCAGGCAGAAATAATTAGTGTTACTCAGACCAAAGGAAAACAACCTTGCTTTCTAGAATGATTAACAACTTTTTTTTCTTTTTATATTGCCAATACCCAGACTAGTTCCATCATTATTTTTTGTATGTAAAGCATAAAACATTTAACACAGCATATTATGGAAGTATATGAAAAACAAAGGCTTAGAATTCTTTATTTCCTCTACAAATGCAATCACTAATAATGGACAGCAATGCTAAGGAAAAAGTAATTTAAGGCTTACTATAAACAAGAATTTAAAAAAACAAGTGAAAAAGCCAAAACCCAGCAAAAAAGTACCATTTCTGCAAGGGAGGAAATAGTCTCAATGCAATACTGAATGTTATTGAAGTGAGAGCCACCAGCAACAGATAATTAACAGTATTGAGAATCACCTTCCTTTTTTTGTCTTATAAAAGTAGACAGAATGTTAGATAATATTTCTTTCTCAAAAGATTCCTTCAGAAAAAAAATAATAGATGTTCCAGTACATGTCACAATTTATACACAAGCTGTCATTTTTTGGAATAGAAGCAAAGAAGGCAGAGAAGCACAGGTTTGAAAATGCCTCCAGGAGATGATTTGACCTGTATCCCTGGTCAGGGACATGATCAAATGAGTGTAGACATAGTCTAACAGAATGCTTTTGTCTGGTATTGTCTGAAGATGCCTGTTCAAAATAAGGTCTAATACAAATTGTACAATTTCCATAGGTAATGTGTTTAACAATGATTTTCTAATCTATATCAAGTATTTTGAATTACTTTATTATTATTATTACTATTATTATTATTATTATTATTATTATTATTATTATTATTGTTGTTGTTGTTGTTGTTATTCACATCTACCATTGGTGGATAGAAAGACATATTTGTACTCTGTTTTGTAAGAACATCTTTCATATAGTTGAATATTATAGTTATATTCTTTAATCCCTTTCCCACTCCTTCATTGGTGATCTTTTCTAAATTCATTTTAGCAGCAGATCAATGTTTATTATCAGTTTTAACAGCCTCAAGCAGTTTGCTTTTTCATAACTCATTTTAGTGAAAATATCATCCCTCCCCAAAGTGTTGATAACCTAGATAAGAGATCAAATAGTGTCCTGCTTATTATGGTCATATCTTGAGGCAGGCAAAACTGACACTTTGCAAAGTCACTTAAAGAAGCCAAATGTCCAAACTGTGTTGTTGCTACAACCATAAGAGGGATTGCAAGTTTGCACTTGCATCAGGCTGATAAAACAGCTCAAAAGACATTGATGTAAAAGAGGAAATGTATCTTTGGTACTAAAATGATCCATTATCATTCCTTTATATTAAGCAACAGACCTTAAATGGAAAAATCAAATTTTGATCTTGCTATTCCATCTGTAGCTGTAATTTAGCTTTCTATTGAAATGACTTATCCATTTTTTTGCTAGTTGGACAAATTGTCAAATATGACCTACTACTATAATTTCTATGAACTACTGATATAACACCAGCTTTTCATTTGCATTACAGTTGATTATAAAATAGTTGTTTCTTTGAGTAAATGCATTCCCAGGGTATAGTTTCTGGACTTTTTTATCTGCACATTGTCTGATGTTTCTATAGAATTTCATCATGAATTCTTCACAAAGAACATGCAGAAATATCTGTAAATATACTATGGCTGCTCCTACATTAATGGACAAGGGTCTGTTCTCACAAGTTAAACACATTTCTTTGTCCCCAAGAAAGTCTGCATTCTTTAAGCTACAATAGTAAAAGATCTCTTTTGTTATTTATTTTAATCAAAAGAATTCATTCCAATCTCAAGTATTTTGGAATCTAAACCCAAGATTTTCCTAGCTTAATTTTGATATTAGCCCCAATAGTGTTGTTTCAGTTGTTTTATGATTTTAATGTATGCAATTGTTGTAATGGCTTTTACATTCTCAACCAAAACAATATCAGTTTATTATCTTTCAAAGTGCCTGTAGGTTTTCTTTTCCAAATAAGTACACATGAAATGATTTGTATCTACATTGAAAATACTGCTGTTTTAAAAAATTAAATAACTCTGATACAATAACAGATGCCAGGACAGAAACAGCAAGTATTCCAGAAGACTGGATACAGGAGTAATATTCAACTTTACAGCAATGTTAGTTTCTCACATGATAAACCATGACAAGGTACCTCTAGAAGAAAAGATTTTTCATTTAGTAAAGTGCCAAATTCTGCAATTAGACAAAAGGTTATGATTGGGACTATAAAGGCCAGCATGTTAAATGCTTTCTAATAATATTGATCTTATAAGTATATATATATATATGTATGTATGTATGTATGTATGTGAGTATATATAATTTCTGGTGTGTGTCTATATATCTCTGTGTAGGCATTTACTGTTTTATCACAGTTCAATAATTTTAAAATAACTCATTAAAGGCTTTTGCAAAGAGCTGGATTGAACCTTTGCTATGCAAGTTATATACAAGTTCATGTGAATTCATTTCTTTTTTAACTTTTACTTCTCCACAGGGTTGTTTATCTACCTGCTGAATTCAGTGGGATACACTATCCATTAAACTGGAGTCCAAGACTTTCCTCAACAGCAAAACTCTCCGAACATCCACATTTTAAACATCCAAATTCACATTAAAACATTTCTTCAGACTGTATTCCAGAGGATGTTCAGGGCCTTGGACTTCATCTACACTAGTTATGAGAAGAGCAAGATACAGGGATAAGGACTGGTATGTAGTTTTCCTTATCACTGAACTGCTAATCAAAAAATGCCTGGGTTTTGGCTTGGACAAACAAACTCCCTCTCGCCCTATGCCTGATCACAGAACCATAGAACAACAGAATTGCTTTGGTTGGAAAAGACTTTCAAAATCATCAAGTCCAGCCATTAACCCTGCACTCCCAAGCCCACCATCACCACCAAATCATGTTCCTAAGCACCATTAATACATGTCTTTTAAATACCTCCATAATTACTCTTAACCAACAGCCTTTCCCAGCAGCCAGCTTGGACAGGACAGCATGGTTTCAGGGAGGAGTGGGCAGATTAGCTGCATTTGTACTAATCATGCTGTACTTGGAATCTGTTATTTTCTGATATGGTTTTAGCAAAGAAATACTCAGATATCATTGGTTTCTTGTTTCTAGGCTCCCGTGCTCACATCACACACAAAGCCTGAGTTATATTTGGACTGCAATCAACACTGCAGACAGACAATATAAGTAGGGTCCTGGCCCCCAGCCTCCTGCCTTTTTCAGTGCTCTCCTCATTGGTGATGGAGGAACTTCCAAACGTTCCTCTGTTGATTTCAATGGATTTTTTTACTTGAACCAAAAATTTTCAAATCTTACAGGACCATTGTTTAGGGGTGGGGAGAGGGAAGGGCGGTGGAAATATTTCAAAAACAAGACAGAGAACACTGAAACAAGCCTCTGGTGGCCACTGTGTTTATTTTAAACATCCAACATATTTTTGCCTTCAGTTCTAAAACTTATCTGTTTGTCTTGGAGTTAAAGACTGAAAACCCACTAATTTAATCTATCTCCATTTCTTCAGCTACTTTACTTGAAATATAGGCACTTATCCATGATGGAGGCAACATTAGTGATGCTAGAAGCAGTAAGGAGTTAATTACAATTATTCAAATTCCTAAAGAAAAAGTATTATATTTGCAGCCAAGTATTGCTTGTTCACTTTTTTTTCATGTAAGATTCCTTTTTAAAATTGCTCTAAGGTCTAGTCCATTCTAAACTTAGCAATTCTTAGTACCTATCAGCTCTGTTGGCACCCTTTGGTCAGAAGCAGTTAGCAAACTGCAATATTGCCCCCTGAAAATTGCATTGCAGTCTGGGCATGTGGTGTTTCTTTATGTCTACCTATATAGCTGAAGTTAAACAATCCTCACTGTTAGTACAATAAGTACCTCCACTTTTTAGAATTTTTTGGATAGAAATCTTTTCTTCAGAATTACAGATTTTGCAACATTTCTTGTCTTCATATTTGATATAAGAATGTAATTAAACTCTATCACAATTTTAGCTCTGACAGACAATCTATTACAAGTTCTTCTATCTGCGACCTCTAATTTAGAAAATTATTTTGACATTATATGGAATTTTGACTATAATTTGGAATCATAATAGATTTTTCTTTCATTTCTTAAGATCCCTTGCTGTCTTTTGTATCACACCCCTCACAAGGAAGTAATAATTTATAAGAGCACCAACAGGAGAATTAGTCAGGCTAACTTTTGTGCTGACCACAGTTCTAGCTCAGAGACACAATCTGACATCATGACAGATGAGACACAACTTTTTGCACTTGATGCAATGATGGTGTGAGAGGCTGAAATGTTAAGGGTTACTGAATCAAATAAATGGCCATTTACAAAACCAGAGGGTGTTTTGCTGATGATGTGAAAGGTAAAAGCCCAGGTGCAGAGGGATTGTGCAGACACCACTTGAGGTTACTTGCTGGGGTTTGAGGCAGATAAGTGAAGAGGCAGATCCTGTGAAGGTGGAATAATGTCTTTTATCATGCTAATGCTGTCTCTTATGCAACTGACTCAGGTGTAAAAATCGTCTTCAGGGAAGGCTTCTAGACTTATTCATTCCTTCTAATGGGTCATAACCAGCTCAACAACACTGGACAAGAAGGAGCTGTCATGTCTAGAAGGTGTTGTAAACCATCAAAGATCGCTCACATACCTGGGCATTCCACCCGACCCTCAGCATATATTAAACCATTGAACTTTGTGCTTCATGGGCTTTCCCCTCCCCTGAGGGATCAACAGGCCACCATCACTTTAACCAGCAGACAATGAAATTACAACAATCAAGTCTTGTCACTGGACCCATGGGTGGTGATGTCCTTCTACTTTTATGTTGTTATATTGCTATCGATAATGATAACCATAAAGACTACATTCTTCTTTCCATTGTGGGAAAATTGTTCTAAAATAAACTCTATCTATCTATCTATCTATCTATCTATCTATCTATCTATCTATCTATCCATTTATCTATCTATCTATCTATCTCTATCCACCTGTCACTCTGTGTTGTTTCACTCTTATCTGCCCAAAGGGATCTATTAACAAGAACCTCAGTTACCCTCGCCTTCAGGTTCTGGGCCAAAACTGCTTTGGTCTGGATAACCAAGAGCATACTGTTTTGCTAAAAATCCACCTATTTTTCCATAGATTCATTTGGTATATATTTAAATTTTGAAAGGATTCATACTTAGAATCCAGAATTTTCTTGAAACCAGTTCAGTAATTGATGTAAGGGATGAGTTTGAAATTATTATTCAGAGCTGGGTGTTAAAGGCAGCTTTATCTGATCCTGAATAAAGAGAAATGACCTTCCTACTTCATTTTGAAAAGTTTATCATCTCTATTCTACTGCAGGAGAAAATAGTTCATGCAATAAAATCTGTTTATCATGGTCTAGAATTATTAAAATCCAGACAGAATCTCTCCACAGAAACTAGGGGAAAAATCTAATTCTGATAAGGGACAAAGATCTCTCTAGTATGGTTAATGTCTACTAAATATCTATTTAAAACACCGATATTGTGGATTTTTTTTCTGTTGAGTGTCTGTATTGCCAACCCAATTTTATCAAATGCCCTTCCTTTTCTATCTCAAAGGTTTTATTTGATTTTTCTTGTGGCACTAGGCTATTGCCATGATCTTATGGAATAACATTTCACTAATCATTCTGTGCTAATGTTACTTGTCTTTATCTTGCTATTTCATCCCTGCTGTATCTTATAAACTTTAGCCTTGCAGATGGTTCTGTTTGTGCATTAGCACATCTATTAGTCTTCTTCTCAGGCATCTTACTCAACCAGCATTCCTAATACATCTACTTCTTATCTCATGACTTAAGATTAATGACAGATTGTGCTGTATATGAATTAAAAAGACTGCGAGTATATGCAGCACAGAAAAAGCCAGCCTGCACCACATGAAACTATACATAATCTATTCCAAACAATATCTGGATATTTTTCCCTGCAGAGCTGAAAACAAATACACTGGGAGCAAGGGTTATAAATAAAAGGACTGGAAGTAGCAACATTTATTTGTGATTTGTTTATTTAGCAACCAGCTTTTTTTTTCTGTGTACATGATCTGTGAAGATAGCGCAAAAAAACCCCTGATAACCTCTTTCTAAGATATACCATTTTAGCAAGCATTTTGCAGATTGAGTGAAGAATTTACTCTAAATAGGAGTACTGAAAATTGTGACAATAAGACCATTTCTATAAGCATCCATCTCTTAAAAATCTGCAGAGGGTATTCACTTGAAAGTTATTACCATAGGCAGTATTGATTTAAATGCATTACTAAATATAATCACATTTTGTATGGCCTGGAAATTCCATATATGAAGCTGAACTGAGCTCTGTCTTAATTGGAATTATTATAGAAGTGGGTTTGACTCATGCAGTTTAATGTTTGAGCTGTTTGCACCTTGAAATCGTAACCTTGTGCATTTCTTCTTTCATTCAAGAGGGGCTATATTTGATTGCTGTATTAAGTGGGAAGGAAAACTCTTTTCTTTTTCAGTGTACTGCCATTTGGATAGCAGTTGATCCAGGAAAACTTCGGCAATTTGGGAGCATGACTGGAGCAGTCTGATGTCCAAAACCACTTTAGAAGAAGAAATGTTTTGTCCCACCTTCATGTAGGAGATGGATTTCTGTGTCCAATTATTCATAGTAGGGAGGGAAGAAGGGGAAGGCACTGGTGAGGCTGGTCCTCCAGTTCCAGGAGAATGGGTGGACGAACAGATATCAGGCCATGCAGAAATTAGATGGGTTTTTTGATTAAATCACATTAACATGTGTCTAGGATTGTCCCTATTACTGAGATAAGAAAGAAATTCCATTGAGAATACATAATTTATGAAGTCACAATCTTTAGCATACAGGAAAAAAATATATGGAGATATATTAAAATAAAACGACAGTAATTGGAAAATTCCATATAAATTAAATTGAAAACACAGTCTATGCAGTTAATGCTATTGTTGCCTTTGTAATTTGAAAATTTTTAAATGTACACAAATTTTTTGATACTGATGGGGAGAAGGAGACCAGGAACTGACAGGTACTGCTGTCAGATTTTTAAAAGATTTTTAATAACTAATCACTAAACCAGAAACTTGATAATGTAGACACATCATTTTCTGTGTTCTTGCAGTCCATTTTTGAAGACTGACAAACTAGAAAATATCCCACTTCTTTGTATAAGATAGGTATTCAGAGTTCAAGCTCATTAATATTTTCCTTTTATAAAAGAAAACAGACTCATTCTAACACCCTTGTCAGCTGTCAAAGTCTTCACAAGTTTCTATTCATTGGTCCAGATAAAAGCCTCTGATAGGTCCATTAATTTCAGTAAAACAATACAATTTATGCTTGCTTAATCCAGATTGCTGCTGGAACAGTTCTATTCTTTTGCTCCAATCATCATTTCTGAAGACAAAGGGGAGTGGAATAGCATCAGACACAGCATGACCCTTCTGCCTCTAACTCAGACCAACATTTGCACATATTATAGCTACATTGCTCTATTTCTTCCATGCGCTTTCAGTGTTTTCTTCCCCTTTATATGTATCTTCATAGCTGCCCTTCATTCTTAATTTTCTCAGCATGACTCTTCTCTTCTGCATCTGACTTTTCTGCCTGAGACATTACACGCATGTGGAAAATTTCTTGCATGTGGTATCACAATCTAATCTCAAAACCTAAACTTATTTCCCATGTATTGCTTACAGAATTAATTAGGAGGGTATAATTCTATACTGATATGACTTTGTAAGCAGCAGAGCAACTTTGTTGACTGATATTTTCTTTTTAGTAAATTATAATTACTAATATAAATATATTTAATATCTATTTTCATTCTTTCCACTAAACTGTCCACTAGATGGACAAAATCATAGTGAGTATGGAGAATTAAAGTTAAAAGAGAGATATAGTTATAGTCATAGTTCTGTAGTTGTACAAGTTATATTCAAAGGCAGTTGATGATGGGACCTTAATCCTGCTGTTTGAAATTACTTTTCTTTCTTTCTATTTTTCACTTGTCTTCTATCTTCTCTTCTGTGCATTTTATATTTACATATTTCTTTCCCTACTGTTCACATTATGTACATTATATGCAGTAGATATTAGAGCTGTACTGTCAAATGTCTTTAGGTAGTAATCCATGAAGGTCACCTTATCCACTATATATAGTATGGGTGGATTGTTACATGGAAAGTTGTTGGAAGGTCAGATCCAGAGGGAAGAAGTCAACAGTTCAGAGTCCCAAAGGACCATCAGTGACAAGGGCTGTCCTTCAGGGATCTGTATTGAGACCAGTGTTGTTTAATATCTTCATTGATGATGTAGATGAATGGATTGAGTGCCCCCTCAGCAAATTTACAGATGACACCAAGCTGAGTGTTGCTGTTGACACGCCTGAAGGATGGGATGCCATCCAGAGGGACCTGGACAGGCTTGAGAATTGGTCCCATGGGAATCTCATGAGATTCGACAAGACCAAGTGCAAAGTCTGCAGCTGGGGCACAGAAACCCCCAGCATCAGTCCAGGCTGGGGGATGAACAGATCCAGAGCAGCCTGGCTGAGAAAGGCTTGGGGGTGCTGTGGGTGAGAAGCTGGACATGACCCAGCCATGTGCCCTAAGAGCCCAGAAAGCCAAATGTGTCCTGGGCTGCATCCAAAGCAGTGTGGGCAGCAGGTGAGGGAGGGGATTCTGCTGCTCTGCTCTGCTCTGGTGAGACCCCACCTGCAGGCCTGCCTCCAGCACAAGAAGAACAGAGACCTGTTGGAGCAACTCCAGAGGAGATGATCAAGATGATTTGAGGGATGGAGCACCTCTCCTGTGAGGAAAGGCTGAGAGAGTTGGGATTTTTCAGCCTGGAAAAGATAAGATGTTAGGGTGATGCAATTGCAACCTTACAGTATCTGAAGGGAGTCTACAAGAAAGGTAGCAAGGAACTTTTTACCATGTAGGGACAGGACAAGGGGGAATGGCTTCAAACTGAAGGAGAAAAGTTTTGGATTAGGTATAAGGAAGAAATTCTTTACTGGGAGGGTGCTGATGCACTGGAAGATGTCCAGAAGAGCTGGGGATGCTCCACATCTGAAAGTGTCCAAGGCCCACTTGGATGAAGCTCTAACCAACTTATTCTAATGCTAGGTGTCCCTGCCCATGACGGGGGGTTGGACTAAATAATCTTTAAGGTCCCTTCCCTCAAAATATTGTATAATTTTTCATTACATATAAACACTAAGTAAATAGATGAACTTGTAAGCAGCCTAGTTCCTATTTACCTGATACTAGTTTGGCTATATTTGGTTTCTGCAAAGTACTTTGCCTGCTGCCTGTCTCTAGTTTTAACGCTGACAAGGAATTCATTAATAAAAAACTTCCGGCAATGTTTTCTGACCTTTCATCTAATTTCATAACTGACTACTCTTTAGTATTTCCTAATATAATTTTCAGACCATTTGGGTGACGTTTTAAATCACAATGCCAAAGCATGTTATTAATTGATTATGCAAAAATACCTGATAAACTAAAGATTTCCTTAAGTTTACCCAAAGAGGCTGAAAGACAGCAACCACTATGTTAACCTTTCCTTCTAAGAGTCACTTTGGGCATTTTGAACAGGTTGCTAATTAGACCATCAAAAGTACAGGGGTTCACTTGTCAGACTTCAAGGTTAAAGACACTCTAGATGACAGACATAATTTTGGCTACCTCAGGAAATAAAAATGTTAACCAGCTTCACTGATTTTAAATTACTGTTGACAGGATCTGAAAAAACTGTGACCCTTGTCATATTGAATTCATCTGTTAGTCAGACAAATGCTTATGGATGGGAAGACTGACACCTTTCACTATCTTTTGATGTGTTTAAGGCTCCAGTGTGTGAATTCAGCCCTTTCGTGCAGGGCTTTTACAAGACGGCACTGAGAATACAAAAGATTGAAGAAGGTTGTCAAACCCTGTAAGCTGGCCTGTTTATTCAATTGTCATTTGGCCTAAAAATCCTATACTTGGCTTTCTCTTTAAATAATGTTGCTGTTCAGGAACATAGTGGCTTATAAGTACCAAACAAAAAGTGGACATTAGCTCAATTCTTGCTTAAACACACTGACTTTTCTGAAGTATGATAGATAAAGATTTACCCTGTTCCAATGTTGCTGACAGTATATATTTTTTTAATTCTTAAAAAGTTTAAGGAAACACCATCTACAAAGAGAAAAAAAGTCTAAATATTTTTATGTGTTAAATATAAGAACTATTATGTGATTTTTTTTCTTCCTCCTTTTTCCCCAGTTATCACTTTGTCACTACTAGAAAAGCCCCACAAGGAATGGTCCTATCAAAAATCCCTCTGTTTTGTCTTTTTGTCCCTGATTATTTCTCAGGTTTTTTTAAATTTTATCAAACATCTCCATATTATTAAAAAAGTTTATATATAAGATGCCTATAATTTTTAGGCCACATTTTGGATCCTCTGACTCTATACTTACCTGCTGTCAAATATTAGAAACATTTAAAACAGCAACATATAGAAAAAATACTAAAATCCACATACAATGAATACTAACAACCAGGCATAGAGGCTTTTCTGTGACCCAGCCCAGAAGGGCTACTGATTATGCTACAAAAAGTAACAGGACTTCAGCTGAATGAAGGAGACTCCTCCACAACCTAGGAGGAAGAGCTAGCTACCAGTAGATTTGGGTTGATATCTCAAAAAACAGACAAAAGAAACAAATTTTGACATCAGCTTTTTAACTGATATTTTACAGAGATGAAAGATCTCTTTCAGGACACACTTTGTCAGAATGGTTGACACATTTTGATTTTTAGTACAAATGGCAGAGAGAACAAACTCAGGATTGTTGCTCCTGAATAGGAAGAGGAAAGTCTCAACATCTCAAAGTTGGGAATTTAGATCTGAGAATGTGAAAAGATTTCAGTTACACTTTCGTGAATGTGATTCATGCAATATAATGGATAACTAATTAAATACTTCCATGATAACAATACGGGCCATGATATACTGCAGTCTAAAGTAACCTGCTCCAGGGAGCAGCTGACTCAACTGCTCCTTGTTTTGGCACCTCACCTCCTTTTAAGCACCTTAAATGTGAAATCCTTTTCTTTAAGGCTTCAGTTCCATTGTAACGAAAAAGAAAACTTTTTATATTTTTCCTGGTTTATTTTTCTTGGGTCGTGTATGTATAATTGGCTCCTTAGCCAAAGGAATGGGTGCAACTAAGAGCAGATGGAACATGAGGGTATGACCTCCTCATTCTGATAACAATAAGTAGTTTGATTTGTTTTCCATGAATAGGACTTAAATCTGCTAATCCAACATTTGTATTTCCCCTGTAGATTTTCAAAGGTAGAGCATAAAATCTTTACAGCATTTTGGGGACCAAATGTTATTGTTTGAAAGGGAATAATTGAAGGAAAAATGTCTACTTCATCTCTTTTTTACTTTAAAAAATATTCTGAAAATATATACCTAAAAAAAGTAAGAATACAGGAGATCTCAGTGTCATTCCTTTTATTGTAGCTGTTCACAACTTTTGATCATGCTTCAAACACCAGTTAGCATGAAGTGAAATACCAATGATCAGAAGTTCAATAACCGAGTGATGTATTAGCAAAGTCTCATTTCAAGTGTGCCAGCTTGAACATGGTGCATTTTCAAAATGCCAGCCATGCACAAGTCCATTATTGGAGCTAGAAAGGCTACTCTGTTGTACCTGTGTAAGGGCAGAAAGGTATAAACCTAACTCATATCGTGGGCTTATAGGCTACTGTGGTCAGGAACACAGTGTGAAGGTGTACACAGTGTCAGTTCCAGTCACTACTGGAACAGGCACATCCTATTTTAGTCTCATTCATGAGGAAGAAAATATTCAAAACAAAGATACAACATAGGAGAACTAGTAGAAATATATGTTAGTTAGGTCCTGAGACAGAATCTTTACTTTGGTATGATGGCTCTCATGCATTTGTATGTTGCAGTTTCTTTAAAAATTCTGTGGGGTTTCCAGTCCCAAATCACCTCATTTATAACTATTCTGTACACACAGGCTTGGTTGAAAATGAGCTGCACTTTTTGAAATTGTCTTTGTTTCTCTATAAAATTAGGGAATACAAGGTTCATCATACCAATGATCTATACTGTTCATTACAAATATACAGAGGATTCAATGACCACTAAAATAAAATAATCCTTCTTCATTTCAAAGGATCTACCGAATTTAATTCCCGAACAAGTATAGAAAAGAGTGTGAAATTACAGTTTTTTATCATTATATAGTTGTATCATAGTAAAGTGAAATAGAATGTGCTGTCTGAATTAGATGGTCCACTGTTGGATGATATGCACATACTGTATAAATGTACACTCATGCATACTTTTTTTGAATTTTTCAAAACATTGCATATCATAAGATATTTTAAAAAATGCAAGTGGAAGAAATTCCTCCTATTGTAAATAAAAGAACAGAAGAAATATTTTCTTTCTCCTAAGCATATCCTTTATCATATTTAATCTTTTGTCTAGAAATACGTCTTTATAAACTAGATTTATATCTGAAAATCTGATGAATTTGGACCATAGATAACATTTCTAACTGAGGTACCAATGGAATAAGACATAGTTTCTAATGTTATTTTTAAGACTTCTATTCAAACATCACAGAATCATTGAATGGCTAAAGTTGAAAAGTCATCTAGACTCTGAAGGTCATCTAGTCAAGCTCTACCACCTGAACAGGGCAACATGTCCAGAACTGTGTCTTGGTGGCTTTTGAATATCTCCATGGCCTGAGATCCCACCACTTCTCTGGATGACCCATGATGAGTCACCTCATAGTGAAAAGGTGTTTCCTGATGTTCAGTTGGGCTCTCCTGTGTTTCAATGTGCCCAGTATCTCTGGTCCTGTGACTGCACACTGCTTTAAAGAGCCTATCTCTGTCTTTACAGTTTGTAAGCATGAATGAGATCCCTCTGAGCCTTCTCTTTGACACCCTCTGTTGGACTCTCTCCAGTACATCCATATCTCTCTTGTACTGGGGGGTCCAGTCCTTGTGTGGCATCACCAGTGCTGAGCAAATGTGAGGAAAATTATGTAAGGATACTCATGTCAACTAGCTGGGAAAGGAAAGAAGCTGCAAGAAATGTCTGAAATCAACATCATTTTTAGGAGGGGTTAGAAGGACCTGAGTCACTCACCAGTGGACATTGAGTGTGTTGACCTTTCACTACTTGAATTGGCTTTGGCACTAAGGAACTCTTGAAAGAAGAGGGAGAAGTGTTCAAACTAAATAAAAATCCCTTATCTCTTACATCATGTGCTCTGGCCTTTTACTACAAAGAAGACAAAAGAAGCACCAGCATCTCTATACCCAGTAGCAGAATATTCTCACAAGCTGCTCAGGTTATAACCAAAAAAGAAAAGACCAAATACTACATAATATTTTGGAATACACACAACTGAAATCTTTTAGAAAAATGTTCAAGGCAGCACTTGCTTTGAGTGAGGCTCCAGAAAGAGTGAAGTTTCCTACACAGTTCAATTTCGTTTTTCTTCCCTTCCAATTTCTGGGTTTTTGCTAAGAAAATAATATATCTGAATTTGTACAGGGGACATATTTGCTAAAGATGATATTGAAGAGTCTTTCCAAAGTGACTGTTCGACAACAAATTATGGCACCTGAGAGACTCCTTCTCTTTATAGTAAGAGAACTCAGTCCAGAAAACTGCTCTCTATT
Organism: Illadopsis cleaveri; assembly: GCA_013399915.1. NCBI lineage: Eukaryota > Metazoa > Chordata > Aves > Passeriformes > Timaliidae > Illadopsis > Illadopsis cleaveri. Next base: position 28,222 of record VXBB01018249.1, on the reverse strand, counting down.
GGTCAGTGCTGACCTTTTTCTTCTTTCTCTCTTGGTTTCTGCGGGTGGACATAGGAAGCAAGGGAGTATCTGAACAAATTTCTGTGACAAATGAGAAAAATAAAATCAAATTCAAAAGGCCAAATGCTAAAACATGTAATTAATGCATGCTAGATACTTCAGTATCAGACTCTAATTTGCCCCACCCAAATCACACATATCAAGATATTTTGTATTGCCTTTCATCTGCAGTGTTGTGTCTCCATTTCAGTCTTTTATACCTCTCCTCATTTAATGCTTTCTCAGATACATTCTGACTGTAGAGAAATCACACATACAAGAAGCAGAAATTCATTATACTAGCCAAGAAAAGCTTTTTTTAAAAAATTATAAAATATGTTCTAATCCAAGTTTTCAGACTAAGTCAGCATAGATTTCTTTATAGTTCTGTCTTGGAAAATGCTTTTTATGTGTTTCATGTTTATACAGAATATATAAAAGTCTGGATTTTGAAAAGTTCTTATTTCTCAAAGTGTGAATGTCTGACAGAATCATAATGTGCTCAAGTAGCATATGATATTTGTAATCTTGGAAACTCACAGCTCTGAAAGTGTTCAATGAGTTTAACTGAGTCACAGTGTAATCCAGTTGACTTCAGTGGATCCACTTGAATGAGACACACGTACAGGACCCAGAGGTAACTGCAGGAAATGTTGTAAAATTAATGTCAATTTGCTGACTTTCTCTGCTGTACTGAGAGCAATGATTAGGGGAACATACAGTCATGACGGCAAAAACTGCTCCCTACTTTTGTTCTATTATCTGATAGGAAAGCAGATTACCTCTCTGTCCCATGTCAGGAGGTGTAGTCAGTTGGCTGCAGCATTCCCTGCTGTAATTACATACAAGGATGTTATTTTCTTTATATTCTTTAAAGAGCATCCAATGGTGCAGTGGACATGAGAGTGGAAAATATGAAATCACTGTGGTGATAGATATTTCAGTCACAAACTCTCTCTTTCCTTTGCCTCAAATACACACTAGTGAGAATTTAAGGGTTTTGACTGATTTTTCATTAATTTATTTTTTCCAGGCAGCCCAAAGCATTCACTTCATTGTAGTGGTGTGTTTTTGGTTTTATCAGTTTTATGTATGTATTTGTTCCTTGTTTTATATTGTTTTTTATAAGTTGTAATGGTTTGTCCCATGTCACCCATGTTTAACTCTTCTTGGTTTTACCCCAACCCTAGTTATGTGTCAATCATAAGTTATACAGCCCCTGGGTCTTGTCTATCACTTTGGGGCCTCTCCCAAAAGTCTAGAAAGTTCCAGGGAGGGTCTCGAGTGACTGGACAAGACTCTGGCTGTCTCCCTGCTTGTGTTATTGATTTGTTATAATGTGTGTCATTTACCTGCAGAGCCATACCCACATGATCCCTGATTTGTCCTAGCTGAACCCATCCCCTCGTTCCCCCTCCCCAATAAAAGATGTTGCATTCGGGTGCTCCCTGTCTCTGCTGAGGGGTCTCTGCCATGGCAGATACGCTGAGCTGAGGTTGTCTCCACTGTGGGATGAATAAAGCCAGTGGTTGAACCCTGAGCAGACTCTCTCCCTCTTTCCTGCTGTCATCGCTTCACTCCTGCGGGCAAACCAGAACCCACGGGATCAGCAAGGTTTGTCCAGCTACCAAGCTGTACCCCTTCTTGCCGTGGTGCCAGGGCTGGCTGAGGCAAAGAGACACTGACACCGTGACATTTCATCAGTGTGTTTCATCAAATGTGAAATAAATGTGAAATAAATTTTATTTGAACACCTGTCTGCCATAAATGGGGTCATTATTTTAAATCATTAACTCCAGAGGGTCATAATTTTGTGAATGTTAAATACCTAGAGTATTCTACTTATGTACATTTGTCAAGATGTTTTGGTAAAAAACATGCTTAGGCCTTCCACAATATTCAGTAAAAGATTACTTTTCAACAAGTTATTAAATAAACAATAAGGCCATAAGAAGCATTCAGACAAACTGATGGGATGGCATCTTGGTGATTTTTTCTCATCCAGTAGCTAGACCTGTTAGACTTTTAATTTCTGTGCTAGAGATAGTATTTCCATTCAAAAGTAAACATTCCAGTTGGAATGGGGAGCAAGACTGAGGGGTGGTTTACAAATGTCTGCTTAGAATGATAGGAGCTATTATTTAGAAGCTAGTTAAATTTTGCAAACTTAATTTTCAGAAGTTTTTCACATTCCACAATTGGTACAAAAGGAGGCCATAGCCCTACTGTTCCACAGTGCACAGTGTTGTAGTTCTCTTCACTAACCTTGTCTGGAATCTCTGCAAATCACTTATCTGACCATTCTAGTTACAGTTCTCGTCTTTTTGTACAATTATAGAACAGCTCAGGTTTGAAACGAGCTCAAAAGATTGTCTTACCCAGCCTTCAGAGGAACAGAGAGTGCCAGTAAGGTTATCTAGTACTTTCTCCAGTCAGCTGCTGAGAATCTCCAATGGTAAGAGCTCTACCATATCTTTGATAGAAAGGTGTTTGATTTTTGTTTTGTTTTGTGGTGTTAAGAAACATATTATCTCTTAAATGACTCAAATTAATTAGCTTCAAGTGTCTATATATTTAGAAGATTGTGATAGATTTCTTCTATCTATTTGCTTCTAATAATTTACAGACATATTAAGGAAATGTAGTTCTGAATCAAAGTAAAAACTTTATAGGATCCAAAAATTTATACTGAATAATGCATATTGTGACTTAGATGTTCTACAATACATTATGTAGTACATACTTTAATGTGTATATGTGATAGTATACAATGACAGTATAATATATCAATTTATATATATAAAAAATATGTGTAAAATACATCTGTAATGGTATATTATTATAAACCACTGTCCATAGTTTATTACCAGTGAATTCAAGGCAAAGTTATAAGTTATTTGCTACTTTCAACATTATTCCTCTAATATAATATTTTTTTTTAGATGTTGTTCAAAACTTTCTTAACTGGGGTAAAATAACAATCATGTGGTTTATATATCCTGGCTTCTCAACTGATCATTTAGTCGCATGGTAATGGTTTTAAGGTTTATATTTATATAAACCTTATATATATTTTGCAACACACAAGTTTCTTCTGGCCCAGGTTATTCTGTTAGCACTAAGAGAAGACTGAAACAAAGCAGAACATCTGAAAACCATGAAGATGAGTTTGAGGCTATGTCCAAGAAATTGAGGCAATCTAAAAATTCTTTTCATGCTTCCTGGTCTGATAAAACCTAGTAAGAGTGAGAGTGTAACTCATAAGAGAGAAATAGACCTCACAAACATAATAAACTCAAAAAGCCCAGGTCTGCACATCTGTGAAGTTACTGCAATTGTGTAAAAATGTTTCTTATTGTTGAGGAGATTTTGTAGGAAAAATATTGTTGATCCAAACCACACTATGCAATTTCTGTAAGGAAAAGAGGATATTTTTCATCCCCTGGCTTCAGCCCAACCTTTCATTTACTCTCAACTTTTCCACTAGGGAAATAATTTTGACATATGGAGATAGCATCTTTTGACATAATCTTCTTGTTTCACTTCTGAGAACAACTTTCCTTTCTGTGTGATTTGAAAGCTTTATGATGAAAGTGAAAGTGAGCTACTCTATAAAACTTGATAGGTTGTGCATACTGTGGAGAGGACAGTGATTTTCTGTGGGCAACTTCCCCTATAACCAAAAATAAATGCCCTGCTTTAATAAAGATAAAAGCTTGTGTGGTGGCTCAATGTATGAAAATGAGCATCTGTGAGTCCCAGGTGTAGAAATTCCCTCTGCAAGAATTTATCCAAGAAAATCATGATGATCTGCTCTGTGTGCTTGTCAACATCACACTGTCCCTTCCAGCAAATTTCTCACCTGGGGACCCTGCTATAGCACTGCAGCACTTTCCAATCAAGGAAGAGCCACCCCAGCAAATATCTGAAGTCACAATCTTTACTATTACTGCTGTTATCTCTTCTGTTACTACTGCTACAGCTGCTACAGCTGCTACAGCTGCTACTACTACTGCTACTACTACTGCTACTGCTGCTGCTGCTCTTTTTATGGCTACTGCATTTTCTTTTCTCTAAAGGTGAAAAGTATCTTGGTTTTATAGCACTGCCCTGTCTGGAAATGTGTCCTTTTAGACCTCTGTAGAGAAATTTATCTCTGTTTATGTGTGTCCTCATTCCAAGAGGAATTGCATTGTGTTTATCTTCTGTTGTAAGTAGCAATGGCTCTTTTCTGAAACTCTAGACTTTTTCTTTCTGGGCCTCTTTTCTTCATCTGTTTAAAGGAGTTGATCATATGTTCCTGATTCACAAGAATCATGTTAGAAAAGAAAATTATTGGTCTTATGAAAACAAGGCTTCGTATTCAATAAGGGAAAAAAAAATAAATCTGAGAATTATAATGACGTGTACTTTTTTTTTAGTAATTCATCTGGATCTTAATAGGACATATATTTTCCTTAGAATATAGATTTTGAAAAATAATAAATCTTTTTTTTAGAGAACCATTATCATCACAGACATAAATATCTATAAAGAATAATAAAGACAAAAGCAGCCAAATAAATAAACAATAGCTAATGTTTTAAATCCAAGGGGTACATGATACTCCTTGACACTAATATGGAAGTGTTAGTGCCATTCTCACAGCATGGGAAAACTGTTTGTTTATTTCCATTTTATATTTCCCTAAGGACATTTTGCTCCACCAGCATAATTAGGATGACATTTGGAGCTGCCGTATTTCAATACAAGAGCAAGAGACACTGTGCAGCTTGACAAGAGATTATGATGTCAAATCAATTGCTGCAGCAATATCAATATTTATTCCCCTGTTCCTTGTGTCTTGTTTTATTTTTGTTCCTCTTTTTCTATTAGGCATAAAATAATATCTAAAACCTATCTTATTGTGCAGCATATTTGTTTTGTTCTATACATATTTTCCCTAGTTAATTTTAATCTTAAATCCTCTCCTTTCTCAGGTAAATAGTAGTTAACTCTTTCAGTAGTGCAATTACTTACATAGAATGGATTCCCAATTGTTCCAGTACAACATTCGTAATAAGTTATGTATGTTATTTTATCAAAGAGTGATCTCAGAACTATATTATGTATTTTGAGGTTTAATTGCTTCACTACTGGTGAACATATATCAATTGTATGTATCCATTGTATTAACCAGTAGTGAAGCAATCAAAATTTTTTAAAAGTGTCATTATTATACAGGTACTGAACTCATTAGAAATGTTGTACTTGATCCATCAGGTTACATTCTTTAAATAAGAAATATTTGCCTGCACCACATAGCATTACCTGAGATTCCTGATAGTTTGTTTTTGTGAAAAGTAAAAGAGTGCTCTGCTTAGCAGCTTATCCATGCTTTCTTTTTATAGAGTAGCAGGGAATATTTACCCTGGAGTGGAGTCATATTAACAGGTATATCGTGATGAGCATTTCAGCATTGTTTGTGTGTAATAATACCACTACAGCAAAGCACAGCAACACAGATGCTAGAGGTCAGAGCCAACAGTGAAGCAATTATGTATAATTGTTATTAGTCTAGTCTGATTAATTTTCTTTTACATTTTTTGTAGATTTTTTGCTGAAAAAAATATATTTTTGTTCAGCAATGCTTTTTTTTAGAGAATATTACAGTTGCTTGGAGAGATATGTCTGTCTCTGTATAAGCAGATTATCGCCTACTACAGTACAATATCATTGATAGGATTATTTTTTTAATGGATCAGAAAACCATCCTCCCAATTTAAGGGTCTGTTGAAGTTTAATGCACTAGGTATTGTTTGAGAATTGTGTTTATTTCTCCATAGCACCACCAGGAATTTTTTTGAGGTATGATCTGGTTAACTTTGCATGACATCGCTAGAGGGCAGTGTCCCTTCCAGCCTTGATTTGCGCTCCTACATGTTTTTAAGACATTTAATTGTGATTCATAATCCTTCATTTTCTATTAAGGATGCATAATATTAATATAAAATTAATTTATCTTCACTAATAAGCATAAGGTAAATATCAAAGAGAATAATGTTATTTCCTCTAATTACTCTAAGTTTTTTACAGGTATTTATTGTTGCCCTATTTTAAAGCAACCTTGATGTCTACTGCACTTTTTATCAATATAATTAGGTCAAGTTGTGAAATAGTTGAACTTTCCTGAAATGAATGCTTCTAATTTCATGTTTTTTGTTTTGTTTTTTACTTTTGGTATCACTTACTAGCTGTTCACATGGGGGTCCAGATAATCACTGAAAATTGTATTTTTTAAGAACTTTTTTATGTGTAAGAGAGAGAGAGAAAGACAAAGGACCGGGAAAGAGAAGGCAGCAGGGCTCTAAGGTTTTACACTACACTGTGCTTTATTCTAGAGGTGCTAGTAGAAAGAGTCTCAAACAGATGTTGAAAATTTAGTCCAGTGAGGCTGGACTTCCATTATGCTCATTAAAAAGAGACACCTTCTTAAAAAACAGATCTGGAATGGTTAAAAATGGTCATGAAAGCAGACAAATTTGTGCAGTCAGAATATGCTGGCTGCCCCCAGTACCTTTGGCAAATCAGGCACTTCACAAGCTTAATGTGTGCTGGGACAGCAATTCACTCATTTATGACAGCCTTGAGGCAAGCCAGCTCACCCATTTTAAATAAATTGCTTAGGATGTGTCCTGTAAACCCGTGAAGACACAGGTCTTTCTCTATCAGCTGTTATATTAAATGCACCATGAAATCTGTCACAAATTTAAGAGGTAGTCAGAAAAAAAAAAATTACTTTAAATTAGACTCTTCTCCATTGATTAAAATTGAGTGCAGAGGCAGTTTGGGCTAGGTTTGAGATAAGCTTTATGAGTACTTGCCCTAAATGATCCCAGGAGTTTCCAACTTTCAGTATGTGGTAGCAAATGTATATGTGTTTCTTTACAAAAGGAGTACCCCTGGCATTCATGATTTGTTCAAGTTCAACCAGAGAATAGACAAAACAAAAGCAATTCTGAGTTACTGGTCTTTTTACCTTGAACGTGGATGTTTCTCTTTTTCGTGTCAAGTAGGATGTCACTACTCCTCTCTGTATAGTTTTGTGTGCTACCATAACTACAGTGTCATCACAGCTGTGTTGAGGAGCTCTGACACCAAAAGCATTTTGCCAATAGTCGAAATCTTTTCATTATTTCAATCTCAACAATGAGACCTACTTCAGGAAACATTAACTTTTAGTATGATGCCTTTCATTCAATGGAAGTTGAAAACAAAAGCGAAGCCTTCAGTTTGTGAAATAGAATAGTGCTTCCTTCAAAAATTTCAGTGAGAAATGCAGTTGTTCATTTGCAGGAACATCTGTCTCAGTCATTCACAAAACAGAACTGCACAGTATCTGTTTGAAAGATACCAATTCTTCCAAGACTGAGAAGTCACAACTGTATTAACATAGTCAATATGCCTAAAGAAATTAAAATACACTCTTCTTTGGTAAGGAAGGTAAATTTATGACATGCATATTTTGTGAATATATGCAGTTAGTTCTCAGTGTTTGAAAGTTTAGTTTTCATATTTCCATAAATCTTTGTAAATAGTAATGATTTATATGCAGACAAAGCCCTACATGTGCCCAAACCTTCAAACTGGATTGCCTTGTGGAAAAAATCCATAAGTTTTATTAAAGTTCCTGAATAAAAAATGGGCTCACTTTTAAAAGTTATATGCATCAGTGTTTTTCATGGCATAATAGTTGCTCAACAGTTTTGGTAAATGAAATATTCTTAAGGGGCACCAGTATAGAAGAAGCCAACTTAAAAAATCAAAGATTGTCATACCTTCAGGCCAAGTTGAAAGAATCTATACTATTCTATTGAAACTCTGATTTTTTATTTTTTTTTTAATACAAACATGCTTCCATTCTTTTTATTCTCTACAGATTGATATCTCCCTGTTTATATCCAATTTTTAGTTCTTTATGCATTTCATTCTGAGTTATTTTTTTCTCCATATTATTTTTCCCTATACAATTTTCTAGATACCATTCATTTATATTTTGCTATTTATTTTATGAAATTAAGTGCAAACATAACAAACTAAGGCTTGTCTTTTTTACCTCCCTTAATTAATTATAGTTGAATATAACTATTAGTGAAATGAATTTTTTTTTTCTTTTTCTGTTTACAAGAAAAGATATCTAGAGACTGATTTAGAACAAAACCTGTAAAAAAAAGATTAAAATCAAGGGTAATTGTTACAGTATTTCAGGTACCAGTCACTTAATAGAGAAACATCTATGCACTATTAATGATGGAGGATTGAAATATTTTTTCACACTCAGTGATAGAATTATTTTACTTTTTAGGTTCTTTCAATTATATCCATAACTGGCGATAGAGTTTTAGGAGCATAAATCTGTGTTCTGGGAGTGGGAAATAACCCATTTAAACAACCCACATTTCTGCTCTTACCTTTTGTTTATGTAGAGTACTCCTACCTTTTGTACACTGATGTTAATTATTTTACAGGGACAAACTCATGTTTTCTTTGTTAATGGAAGCAGCGGGCTCAGTCCTACTTACAGGATAGGAAGGCACAGGGGAAAGATTGGATTTTTCTAAAATTTTTGTAACAAGTGAAGTGAAATTATCCACAAGTACTATTTTAAATCTTCCTTTAACATCAAAGAATCAGTGATTTTATGAAAATTTTATTCTTAGCTGTTTTGAAATTATTTTTTTTTTTCCTCTCTTGATTGTATAGTATTTTAGAATCTCACTAAACATGTGCTGCTGGGTCTTTTATTCCTTTAAGTTTCTTCCTGATAAACCATTTTCATGAGGATCAACTCTTATCCTTTTGCAGAGGCCCATAAACTATCAAGACCTTCCTTTTAGAAGGACTTTCTCCATGGCTGTGCCATAATTGCATCCAAAGGGTTTTTTTGGTTGATTCATTTATTTTTTTATCATCTGCATAATATTGTGTTGACTTGAGAACTGATGAACAAACACATTGCAGAAGAAATTTGAAAAAGGATTGAGTGGGAAGTGTGGAGCATTTTGCATTACTGAAAACCTGTCAAAGTGGTTTGATTTGTACCACCTTGGAAGTAATAATGAAGGCTTTGGGGAAAAGAAAGACTGTTTGGAATGTCTGGGGTTTTTTAACTAAAACCTTTTTTTTGCATTTGTTTTTAGTTTATAACAGGCAACTGTGATTGTCGAAAATCGCATGCTACTCACCCTCTGGACACCTCTGGACATCTTTTACTGAAAACTATTAAGCCAAATAGTAGTAATATAAACGTTATCTCTGTTAGAAATATGGAGAACAAAAGCAAATTAACAATTGGAATATTAAGGACAATAAGTTTATCCCAGTTTAACAGAATCATTGCGTGCTTTAAGAAAGTCTGTTCTGTAGTTTGAAGTTCCCAAATACAGTACAGTATCAATTACATTCCAACACAGGTGAGTACCTGTGACCATTTTAATGAGTAAGACATTGTCAGAATATTTTCATAACTAGAAGTGGGTGTACTCAAAATCATGAGCTATTTACCCATATGTAGCTTTCTGTACTCTGTGTTCTCTTCCAGTCAAGATAAAGCTGTATTTAGCACATATGGGAGTCTGTGATACCTGAGCTACAAGTGTTTCCTTCACACAGACTTTTACTAATTTTCCAAAAGAACAAAAGACTCTTTTGATTCTTCCTGCTGAAACTTTTCTTTTAATTACTTCATTAGAATCAAGTAGCACAATATGGCAGCATTGAATCACAAGGATAGAGATAAAAATTCTATTGTATTTGATCATGAATGTTCACAAAACAGACCATATTTTCACATAAAAATATGTAGTCCTTATGTTACATTTATCCCTTAACTGTCAGAAGAGATTACTATACCTCTGCATGTTAATTCAGAATATTTAACTGCCAGACTCCTACATCACTCAGGTGAACATTTTTGTAAGCAGAGGATGATAAATCTGTTAATAAAGCCACTTTTGCAAGTAATTGGAAAGAATATCATTCATAAGCACATGGTCATAAGCACATTCTTGTTGATCCAAAGTCACAACACTTTTATTCGGTACAATAAAACTAAGAACTGTGTTATCAGAAAAGTTCAGCTATAGAGGCAAGTATTTTCTTACACAGTTGTTGAATCAGCACTACAGTTTAAAGACAAAAAAACCCCATCAAAACCTACTGATTAAAGGCCATATCCTTTTCACTCTTTGGCATAAACCAAGACTTATTTCAAAAAATTACTCCAAGAAAAAGCTTAGCTTTCTGATTTTAGCTGTATATAAGAAATAAACTCAGCTTTGAGGAAGAATGGCAAAGTGGGGCTTGTGTTGATTTTCTGGCCGAACATTTTTTTTCACTGTGTTTGGGTAAAGTCACAGAACACTTACTACATGTTCTGGTTTATCTTAATCTCCATAATACATATTCTATCAATATTGAAAAAAATGCATAATCACATGGTAGAATATTGTGGAGTATTTGATCAGTTATGAAAGCCAACAATTAAATTGCTTTGCTTTTGCAGATATATTCACTGTTTTGTTGGCGTTTTTTGGTTTTTTGGTTTTTTTCTGAAACCACAGTTATTTTAATCCAGGTCCACAGAATTCTCCATTTTGCCTTGAACAGAATAACACCAAGTGTATCTTCAGGCTTACTGTCAAGCAATTAAATACTGGAATTTTCATTAGGGCTTAAAAAAAAGCCACTAGGTTTTGCAAAGAGATTGAGAATTAGTAAGGCAGCACCATTTTATTAACAAGTAAAGTGGAACCAGATACATGTTTTATTTGATCAGGATCTAAGCCATCATTTCTTCTTTTTCAACATTTGCAAGTAAGTAGAGAATGTATTTCCTTCTCCAGTAGGTTTGTTGTGTTTTTTTTTTAAATCTAAAATTCGATGTGGAAAATAATAAAATATTCAGGCATTTTATATGGTCTTTTCTAAGCTTTAATAAATTAGCAGTTCTAAACTTGAGAGGTAGATTGTAAGGACAATCTTTATTTATCTAAGGTTTCCTATAGCTGTGGTGGTGAAGCATTACTATAATAAGTTGTTGATGTATTGACTGCTACCTTTCTATAATTTCTACAGTCACAATTGGATGAGTAGATTCTAGTTGTGCTTCAGTTTCTCAGCCTTGAAATTAGTGATTCACTCAGAATCATGAATTCTGTCTGTTATGAAATGAAAGATTCACCCGAGAACTGAATTTAGGGTACTAGAACAGCCTTCCCAGGGAAGTGGCCAGGGCACTAAATCTGTTAGAGTTTAAGAAGTGTTTCAAAAATGCTCTCAGGCTTGTGGTGTGATTCTTGGGGATATCCAATGCAGGGCCAGGATTTGGATGTTGATGAACCTTGTGAGGCCCTCCCAAAATTTCAGACATTTCTGCATATCCAAAAATCTTTTAGAATCTCTTTCCACATGGGCTTCAAAACTTAAAAATATTTATCTTGGTATATGTGCTGTTTAAATAAGTTATTTGGGGAAGCAATAAGTAGCATCGTATTCTTGAAATTTGTTTATATAATCCAAAATATTTGAACAGAATTTTAACCAATAAATATTACAGGAATAAGGTACCCCTGTGTTCATTAAGTCCCTGGATAAATAAAGGAGACTTGTCTCTGACATTTCACTTGCAGACTATTGCCACATCCTAGTCTATAGGCAAACAAGAAATCATGGCTGAGTTTTTTCACACCAATTTATATTGCTTGTGTTAGAGTAATCCCTTATCATTCCTTCTCCTTGAATATCTCCAAATAGATTTTCACAAGGCATTCAAAAGCAGTTAGCTTCACAAGAAGCTAAGAAAGAAGACACTGAGAAAGAATTTGTAAATTTAAGCTCCTATAGGTGTTTTTCCTCATAGAAGAGAATTTAGCTACAAAACAATTTTTGATGGACCATCAGCAATAAATGAGAATTCAGAAATTCCAGTCATGTGAGACATGTGACCCTCTGATTAACCCAGTTGGTTAGAGTATTCTGTGACTTCTGTGATTGATTTATTTCCAGAATAAACTGAAAAATAAGAAGTGGCATTTCCTGCTCACAACACTGCTGAACAGATCCCCTTTTGCAACAGAATGAGGATTTGTGTAACCAGAATGATGGTGCTTGAATTCTTCCTTATGCAGCAACAAGAAGGAGCACAAACAAGGTGAAACTCACTTTTCACCAGAAGTTTGATTTCAAATTATGGTATTAATCACATCCAAGGGATGAAAAAAATGGTAACTGTGGATGAAAACAGATAAAATTCAGGTTTATTTACTTTTTAACTTATTTATTGTGGTATCACAGTGCATTGTCCTTATTCATATCTATGTTTTATGTTGCCTTGTACAATCCCCCATCCACAGCATTGTACCTAAACAAGGATTGAAATTATTTTCATCTTCTGTTGACAAGGGGAGAATGCAAAAGACAAATGTATATACATCACAGAACTTAACACACAAAAAAAGATGGAATTTTTTGGTTATTTCTTTACAGTTGAACCAACAACGTACTGATTTTTTTTTTTTTTTTTTTTTTTACCCTGTAGATAGCAGAGATCTATACCCTGTTTTGCCCAGTGTCATCAGGAGCAGAGGAGGAGGCAGCATGGGTACAGACCAAGCTTTACCCCATGAGTGGAGAATTATTTTGTGCCATGGGCAACATGGACCAAAGTTCTGTGAGGAGGAAGGCACCAAATCCCTCCCTCCAACTTCCCAAGCTTTCAATCCTGCCACCAGGACTTTGTAAGAAATTGAACAGGGGTACGAGCACTGCCTCAGATAAAAGCAGCTGTCAGCACACAAAGGCTTTTAGCAGGGATTGCTCTGTGTTGAATGCTCACACACAATTTTACTTAATCTTTGGACTACAGCAGTGAGTAAGAGAGAGCTATGTTACTGGGAATTTGCAGTAACTTAGAAGTTTCTGAGGATATCATCACAGACACTGCATGAATACAAGAGCTGAATTTTCTGGAGGAATCTTCTGTCTTTACGCATCAGCATTCGGTCTCATTCCCATTTTAGGTGCAAGTCTAAGGAAAAAATGCTCCTCCCTCCTCCATGGGGGCCCTCTGAGCTACTGCAGAAAGAGCTGGGATACTTCGCAGTAAAGCCACCTGAAGAAATTCAGAATTACAATTTTCAAATAATAAGATAATATTGTCACTGAACTGCATTCACTAGAACATTTCTGAAGGTGCTTTTGGGAGCAATGTGCCAAGACCTCTTTAAAAATATAGGATCTAAAATCCTGAAGCCAACAAAAAACCCTGCAAATTGAGCGTGTTTTGATGTTGTTTTGCACTGTATCATGGTAGTTCACAGCTTTGCCATACTTAAAACTACACAAGTAGTACAACAGGATGCTCTGACACTTAAAGAACAATTAAAACCGTCCATATGGCATACTCGCAGTTTATTAATGTGCTTCTGCTTAAAATAAATATATTCAGTGTCTCTAGGGAACAGTCAAGGAATAAAGCAAAACATTTATTTCAAATCAAATCAGTCTCACCCAGTGTACAACAGCACAAATACAAACTGCCCTACAACTCCAGTGTGTGGTGGTAAGACTTGATTCTAATTCAGCATATGCATTTGAAGATTATATAGTTATATGCTTTCCTCATATATATTTCAATTCCATATAAATTTCCTGGATTTGTTTCCATTACATCTGCGCTTCTTTCTCTTCTCCATACTCCTGCTATACAGGGTACATAATACTCTGCCCACTTTATTAACCTACACCTACACTGTAGCTCGGTTTACACTGATCTGTGAAGTAATGTTTGTATTGCCTTTAGTAGACAGCTTATTAATTAGTAAATAAAACCCTGAACTTTTAAGAGTTTACAGAAGTAGCTAAGCTTATTAAAAAGAAACGAGCTTTATTTATCATTAAAACTGTTTGTATTAGTGTCATTCAAGAGTTCCTGCATCACACAATCTTACTTAGTCTTTAGTGAACATTTGAGAAAATAAGACCAAACTTTTCTCTGCAATATTAGGCAAATACTGATATTCTTCATTTTAATAAATTTACTTAACTGCACTATACATCAGTCCAAGGCAAGATTCAGCAGCAGCTGATTTTACTTGTATTGAATCCTTCATATAAATACCTTAGATATTGCCAGAAATCCTTCAGGATAGTGTCCTTATAAATACCTAGGAGAATGATTCAGCCTCTTGGGAAACCAGCAGTAGTTTTTCTCTTAAAAAAATCCAATGTTATTGATTATTAGTTTAAAACCATAACTTATATTAATGGGGAAATGTGAGCTGTAGCTCACCAAAGAAAAACTGTCTGTACTAGTAACTAAAGAGGACAGGGGTGCAGGTATGTATTGGAGTCCAGGACATCCCTTCGGATGACCTGGGACCTGAGAAAGGGAGTTTGAACCCTGGACAATGGAGTGTGCAGCTGGTCCAGGGGGGTTGGAGACCTTGGCACAGAGCCCAGAAAGACACTGGGTTTGATTTTAGTCCACAGGAGAAGCTTCCAACACTGAGAGAGGAATTGCAAACCTCAAAGGTGTGAAAATAGTAGTTTAGCACAGCACAGGGTGAAAAATTTTGTAGTTTAGGAGTTCTTAGAATAGAGGTAAATGGGGAACAAGATGGAGGATTCAGGGCGTTGCCCTAAGTTCCTCTCCTTCTTCCTCGTCCTCCATCTTCTGGGGTGGCTATGACACAAAGTAGTTCTAGGCGATTGGATTATGTTAGAAATAACCCTTTTAGTATAAGTACCACACATTGGCACTAAATAGTAAATAATGGGCACGTAATTATCTGTAAAACAACAAAGCAATGCCCCATTGGCGGGCAGTCACCTCATGTCCCAGCTGCTGTCCGGACCTCAGCTGGGTGCGGAGAAAATTCTGAGATACCAACTAATAAACAACACAAGAAACATGAAAACAAGGCCCTGAAGACTCCGCTTTTTTCTTGTGACATGGCTCAGGGCGTTTAGAGGGCCGGAGACTTCTTAACAGCCTGAATCTCAGGTGAAAAACCAAACCTGAGAATTGGCGTCCCTGAGTGGGCTCGAACCACCAACCTACCCAAGAGGTATGTTGCCTCAGTCCCACTAAACTGTCCTGGGGAGAGCCAACAGGCATGAGTATTCAGAATCTATTCATTAATTTATTAAAAAAGAAGTCCCAAACTAGTTGCTCTTTGAAAATTTCTGATACAGTTTGTAGCAACATATAGCTACAGAGTTCATCATATCCAGGGAGGTTGCAGCTGCTGGCACCAGCAGGGGAACAGACAAGACATGTCTCTGTTTTGTTAAGCTCAAGAATCCATTTTGTTACCCCTGAAGACCCAGGAGGGGGACAGAGACAAAGGACCAGGCAAAGGCAGGGTCCTGGGGTTTTCATAGGGCAGCACAGGGGTGGAGTTTAGGGTTTGGGTCAAGGGAGGAGTTAACACAAAGAGGGGGTAACATCAAGTTCCTCCGTGCTTAGAACGGGAGCACTCCACACGGTTCATGAACATGCTTCATAGTGTTTTTTTTTCAATTCATAAACTGTATTGCAATTGTGCTAAAATTAAGAGATTTGGATTTAAAACACAGATACGCAAATACTTTTAATTAATTACATAACATATTGGCAGAAAAACTGTTTTGAATAATCCACACTATTTCAGAATTACAGGCATTGTGCTCAGTGATCATCACACAACAATTGCTTACAAATACCCAGGATTTGCCCCGCCTTTGACTAACGATGCTGAGGGGTAAAGGCTTTCTCTGCTGTGTCCCACCACCAGAATATAAAGGAAGGAGCATCATGCCATGACAATGCTGCAGTTCATCTTAGTGCTGGAGTAATTAAAAACTATGACTAATTGAATGGCCCCCTCTGTAGTCATTATGGATGGGAATGAGGTCTTTGCACAGTTTGCTCTCTAGCAGTAAAACCTGTCCCTTTGTGGCTTGCAAACTTTGCAATTTTCCCTCTTAGAACTTTGGTGGACTCTGGACTAACAATGAGGAGGAAGATAAATGTGACATTTCTCCCATAAAAAATATCAAACAATCAACATTTGCTATGCATTTGGGAACATTGCATTATCAGAATTACAAAGGAGATTGCTTATATATGCTGAGGGAATGCACCTGGAGAATTTAAACACATTTTTAACTCTACTCTGGAATTCAATATGTCCACACTGTGCAGCTCTACAGAATTATATAAATACCTTGTATGTAAGATATCATTCATTTCATGGTTTCTTGAATTATAAAAGTAGCTTCTATAGACAAAAATTACAACAGCTCTTTTATTTCTATGGTTGTTTCTATGTAGAAAAATTCCTTTTCCACATCCATTCCATTATTGTGGTCATCTGGACTAGAACAAACACTTATTAATATGGGTCATAGCTCCCTTTCAATCTGAGTGCCTGAGTTTATGTGAGATATGCAAGGACAGGTGTGCAGGGCAGGGAGGGATAAATGTAGTTGGGATGCATCTCAGGACATATCCACAGCATGGAAGAAGTGTGTACCAAATACTAGCACCTGGAAAATCATTCCAAGGCCCATTGTAGAGACTTACCATAATGGGCCACTACACTTCAGGATAAACCAGTCAAGACTGGGCAGCCGCCACCTTTTCTAGTTATCAGGACATACTGGATCAAAATTTCTTCACTTTTATTGTCTGAAAGTAAAGACATAATTTTACTATGCACCCTCACAATCCTTATTTTTGTTGGATTTAAAACTGGTTATTGCCTCTTTCAAGACAACCATTTTATTTAAAAAAAGGAAGCTTCCTGTCAAAGAAAACAAAATGGTAACGAACATATCCATAGCTAAGAAATCGTGAAGGATCTTAAACAAAAATACTTTCTTGAGTTTCAATTATATCTTCTGTTTTGTAGCTACATCTTCAATGGTTACATGATCTAAAGTCATGACAAAATGATTTAAAAAGTTGAAAAGCTTTTACCCAGATTATAAAATATATTCCTGTGGGAAAAAGGAACAAAACACGTTGAACTTTTCAGCTTTAGTTAATTCTTAATTTTCTCTTCAGAAAAGTATTGTAAAAACTTGCTCGAAATTGTCATGGGTTGACACTGGCAGGATGCCAGGCAGCCATGAAATCTACTCAGTCACTCCGCCCTGCAGCTGAACAAGGAGAAGAAAAAATTAACAGAGGATTTCTGATTTGACATAAGGACTGGGATAGAGATCACTCATTAAGTACCATCACAGGAAAAACAGGTTCTACTTAAAGATATAAGGTGAATTTATTACTAACGAATTCAGAGGAGGATAATGAGAAGTAAAATAATCCATTAAAAACCACATTCCCCATACCCCTCCCTCTTTCCCAGCAGTGCAAGGGGACAGAGAATGGAGGTTATGGTCAGTTCATCACGCAGGCTTCTCCTGCTGCTCAGGGAGAGGAGACATTCCCCCACTGCACTGTGGGGTCCCTCCCACAGGAACAGTTCTCCATGAACTTCTGTAACATGAGTCCATCTCATGAGCAGCAGCTCTCTGCAAACTGCTGCAATGTGAGTCCCTCTCACAGGCACACAGTCCTCCCAAACCTGCTGTGGTGTGGGTCTCTCTTCCATGAGATTCANAACAGAAAGACAAAACAAAATGAAAACATAACCAGAGCACACAGAGGAAAAAAAAGTTTAAAAGTTCATGACAAGATGAGAGCACACACAGAAAATTAAAGCCTGGAAAAAATGATAGTTTTTGAGAGTTATATATAGTTTAAAGTTAATATTGAAAAAGACCTTTATGTGGAAGTGATTATACAACCAAAGCTCAACACTACTGCTATATATATATATGAAGTGATCTATGACATTAGTATACATATTTAAATTATATGCTTGGAAGACATACAACAGAATTAATTCAAGATTGCATTAGAAACCATACTTTTTGTAATTCCCTGAATATAGGATTTGCAGTGATGAGATAATCAGGTCAGAACAGGGTCAGCTTGCTGTGAATATTTAATCCTAAAAGCAAAGTATTTGAAAGCAAAAGTCAAAGCAAAAGAAAGAAACAAACCAAGAAGCAATAGAGGGAATAAAACCTCTATAAATTTCTATTTCAAATAAAGACAGCAATAACTCTGGACCAATTAGGATAAGATTGTTCTGTCAGTGCAACCATTACTTTTTCTTCAAAGGAATTAGAAAATAAAACCTTCATCTTTGAATATTCATCTTAAACTGTGCTTTGTTTCTTTTCAAAATTTTGTTTCCTTCTGATGTTCTGGACAGATTTTAGAATTCCATTGTTAATTTTGTGCTTTTGCAGTATATAGTATTCCATTTACTTTTCACCAAGAGGGATCCAGTGTTTCTCGCTCATTTCATTTTACCGTTAAATTGAATTTATTATTAAAAGTTCACTCTTTAAAACAACACTTTTATTTATTATAATTAAAATATCAATATTTGGTATGCTCAAACCATTTACAAAATTTATGTATACACATGCAGAACATATCTAATTAGAAAGAAGTTGTACTGAACCTACCCTAATGTTCTGTTCATGTGGATTTTCTGTTAGCATTGATACCTCTTGATACACTAGTATAAACATATATTTATGGTTGTATGTTTTATTATTTATACAATTGTCTTTTGTCCAAAAATCCCCCATTTTATGCAGGCATGTACTTGCTAAGATACATAATGCTATATAAGTCTAGAGAAATCAGAGGAAAAATTCCAGAATATGGAAGATTTCCTAACCTAAAAAATGGTTATCTATTTTAACAACAAAAAGGGAAAATGTTCCATTGATTTTCTTGCACTTTGATAAAGGAGGCATGGTTCTGTTTCACTGCCACCTGTGTTGATAATCCTCCATGTCCATAACTAAGCAGAGTAATTTGAAGGATTAGAAAGACTGAGCTTGATCTTGAATGAAGTCCTTACAAAATTATCTTTGCCAAATGGGAGGATGCAGTACAAAGGTCATGAAAGGTGACCCCTTGTGTATGATAGAGGCAGAAGCAAAATAAAATCACCTCTGCAGCTGTTAAAATCAGAGTATGGTTATACATGGCAGCTCCTTGAATTTTAAAAATCCTCCTGGTACACAACCAAAGAACAAGATCTTAGCAGTAGTGCCTTAAAATGTGATCATTGTAAGGTGAATTTGTAAAAATCCAATTCTGTAAGTGAAATCTTAGCCAACTAAATTTTCTGATACAGTAATTCTACCAGCCATAATATAATTATACAGTTCTTAGTTCTATTCTAAATTATTTTCTCACTATTTTATTATCACCTCCTGTGATGTCATTTGGAGAAAAAAAAAGTGAGAACTTGCTTCATTTTGCTAGGGATGAATTGGAAAATTAATGCAGGATTCATCTTACCATAATCACCCAGAAGTTTCATTTACATGTTCTGTTTAAGATTTCTCTGCAGTCATAGACAGACATGGGCCTGAGAGGTGGAAGTATAGGTAAGTGGCATGATTTCTGCAGAAGGGAATTATTCTCTTTCTTGATCAGGAAGAGTTTATGCCTAGCTTAACTAATTTTCTGGTAAGGCCTTGTCTGATGGATTTCATCTTTAGGAAAACAGAATTTGTAACTCAAGGTCCAGTAATATAAATAAAATGTCACTCTTCTTGACCTCATAAGCGCTGAACAGAGTATCCTAGACAGAATTAAGGGTGTTTAAATATTTTTAGGAAGCCATTCATGGAGCACAGTGTTCAGTTAGGAAAAAAGAACTACCTAAGTCTACCCTGAGTGTTATGATTATTGCTATTGCTACCACTAAAATACAATGGCAACAAATATATACAAAGACAATTAGAAAAACTGTCCATTAGAATAACCTAACAGAGGGGACAGACAAGAAAACAAGATGCTTTTAAAAAATATCAGGATAATGAGTACATGCTTTTAAAAAAATCAGGATAATGAGTACATCTGAAGCTGAAAATCTTACACTCAGTGGGTAAATATCACACTTGCAAGGGTAAGTGTGCCACCACTTTCAGTCTGACTGGTGTTATTGTCTGGATAATACATTGCAGCCATGTTTTGCTTGTTGCTTTGGAATAAAATATAGAGAAACAAGGAATTTGATGCCTTTTTTTTCTTACTATTTGCTCTGTAACCTTGAATTTGAGTATTTTTTATAAAATTTCTCTGTCTATATGACAATTATTCAATTATGGATCTATATTACCAATGAATTTTGAAGGTCCATTGCATGGTATTCATAAAACATAGAGATTCTTAGCTGAAATAATGTAAAAACATCTAAATGTTTTTTTTATTAATAATCTCTAGCTGGCAAATTCTCTATTAGGGATGAAGTTTAGAACATAAACATTTAGCAGCTGTTTAAGAATCAGTTATCTGCTTGGCACCAGGGGCTGCTTTGCTTTTCAGAAGCACTTTGCAAGCTCTATGACTCCCTTCTGTCAGGTTCTGAAACAATATGCTTGCTGACAGACTACTTTTTTATGTACTTAAGTACATTGCAAATTTTCAGGGTATTTACGTCAAGTCTCAAATCTTCAACTTTATGATCCATTCCCTATGAGCTCTGTTCTCTTTCCTGATATATGCTATTTTCAGTTTGCTTGGTTTATTTCCAATAGTATGTTTTCAGAGATTGACTAGTCTTGTAAAATATGCCTCATGGATGTCAGTTTTAACAGAATAGTAGTAGCAGGTCATGGTTAAATAATTACCTTGGATTGGAAGTCCATACACTTTTTAAAATATCATTCCTACTGAAGGGTAGAAATGACATTCAGGAGAATGCTTGGGCACCTTACTTCAGCACATTATCTCAGGGGAGATCTAAACTGTCTTCTTAACTAGTCGCTGAGTGATAGAAACAAATTCAGTGCTAGAATATATATCAAATTCAGTGTAAGTAGGTCTGGGAATTGATTTGGCCCAAAGTATTCTTTGAAGACAAAGTTCTACCTCTGTTCTTTAGGTGGTTTCCATTATGATGGAGTTTATGACTGGGTCAGTAATCAGGCAAAAATACAACAGGCATCTAGAGACTGTCTGTTAAATTCAGAGGAATTTTCCCAGACTTAGGAATGACATGGAGACGTCTCAAGTTAGGCTTTGATGGCTTTCCCCGACATCTATGGTTCCGTGGAGCAAAAAGTGAGCAATGATTTGAGAGTCTGAGTTCAAGGTAAAGAAGATCAGGGACCTGATTAGAACCTAAAGGGGTTCCAACTCTCCAGTGGGAGAACATTGTCTACAGTGATGTCAAGGCAAAGGCTGATGTTTAAAGCTGAATATAAAAAGAAGATAGAGAAATCCTGCAGAACTGATTTGATAATGTGATCTACTTATGACATAAAAAATTAAAGAAATTATTTTATCTGTCCCCTGCTCTTAGAGTCCTGGTTATCTAGGAATTTAAACAGGGCAAGTTCTGCCCAGAGACCCGGTATTAATTGCAAAGCCATCTGCTGTGGTGGGGAAAAAAAGACATATTTTCAACTGGAACCTCTCCTAAGAGATGCTCCTAGGTGTGGGGATGAGTGCTGAAGACAAAACACAGCTTTGCAGCCAGGAGGGTGGCCCCAGCTGCCAAAATCTCAGGGTATTGGGGCTTAGTCTGGCTGGGTCTGACATGTTTACATAAGCAACCCCAAGCAAAGGATCAGTTATTTTTCAGTAGAAAAGTACACATTGAAAAATAGCTGCTCAACCTTGGATATCTCACTCTCAGGGAAAGCTACGAGGACCTTGAGAAGGTGAACCTGGGAACTCAAACCCATCACTCCTGTGGATGCCAAGTCATGGCCTTGATAAACTTACAGGTTTGTGACATACCATAACCTTTTTCTCACACTTCCTCATCCTACCTTGTGCTTTGCATCTTGCTCTTTGCTTTATGCCATAAAATGTCCTGCTCCCTTTGTCACAGCAAATAACCACCACATCTCTCCCCTTATTTAAATCCTCCCCGCTTCAAGTGTGCAATCTACAATTTTTTCTAGATAATCCAACTGATAGAGTTCCTAAAAATATCAAAACCTGGCATTTACGTCTTAGGTTTGTTGCTTTTCTTTCAAATTTGAAGGAATGTTTGCCATGCCAGGAAACAGATATATTTTTGTCACTCGGTAATGTATTTCCTTTACCTGTGAATTATTATGTTGCTTATGGCTATGGAAAGACTCAGTTAAGCTTACATTGACATTTGAATCATTTTCTCTTAATAACTTCATATCAGCAGTAGTGTAGAACCTTGGATGAGACTCCTGGGTCTCCTCCTCTCCTGGGAGGGAGTTTGGCTGCCAGATTGCATGAACTCTATTTTAGATAAAGCTATTTTTTTGGTGTCTTGTCTTAAAATAAGTCTGTGTGCCAAGGCATTTCTGTATACTGTTCTTAACTGTACTTAAATCATGTAGCCTGTCTTTGATGGAGATTTCAACCAAAAGATTATCTGCATAGATTACAGTACTCTCTTCTTCTGCAGTCCAGAGTACACTCATGATCTCGTTAATTGCTTCCAAGAGACACGTAAGGTTAAAAGCTATCTAAGTTAAACTTAGTGAGATTTTTCAGAGATAAAAAGGCCATGGAGTTGAATGCACAGTTGTGGGCAAATTTGCAGTGCTTCCATGAGAAAATAACTACTGTACAAAGAACATCACTGCCATCAGCAGAAAATCCATCTTACTGGGAGCATCTACAGGTTTTGTGCAACTGACTGGGCTGTTCATGTTAGTCACACAATGAAACACTTGCTATTTTACTTTCCTGTGCATTTAATACTACTTCTATAAAATAATCTCTGATAACTATCTGAAAAGGGTCATCTAAGCAGAATTCAATGAATAGAAAAAAATTCTAAAGAAAAAATTGATACTTAACAAGTCTGAATTTATTCAGATAACAAGAAAGATTGTATTTTTGTTTTCTGCTTTTGTCAATTTCTCTTCTTTCACAGTGTTAAGGGGAGTAATCATGTAAGTAAATTCTTAAGTTAAAGATAAAATAGGTAAAAAAAGATGGACTGTAAATGGTCATT
>VXBB01018248.1:746353-763804 GCA_013399915.1 Illadopsis cleaveri | reverse complement strand
CTCCGCTGCTCGGCGGCGATCGGCCGGGCCGCCCCGCCGTCTCCGGCGCTTACCGCCGGTGCCGAGCGCGGAGGAGCTGCCCCGCCTGCACGGAACAGCCCGGGTCGGGTCACCTGCGGGCCGCTTCATTCCCCGCACGAATCGAGCAGGTAAATTTAATGACGGATTTCCCCAAACGCACACTCAGCCAGATCTCGACCAGTGCCGGGCACGGGCCGCCTCCCGGCCTTGACCCGGGATAACCGCGGGCACAGCCGGGCCCGGACCCTCCAGCGCAGCGCTGCAGTGGCCGGGTATCGCCGTGAACTGAGGGTGTGTGCCCGGCCCGCCGCAGCCGCCTTCCCAGCCTCCCTTTTCTGCGGGGTGTGAAGGCGTCAGTGTTCCCGCAAGTGCGGGACTGGAGAGGACCCTGCGTGTCCCAGGCACCGCTCCTCGCCGCCGGGGTTTGCACCTACATGTGGTTCCTGTAGCTCCCCAGGAGCCTCTGTCTCTCGCTGCCGTTCGGGACGGGTGAGGATGCACAGAATTCCATCACTCGCAGCACGCAGAATAGATGTGTCCATCCCTACCTGCACAGTACCCAGGTGCAGTCCCACTGGCATTTAGCTCTCCTGGTCCTGAAGGTCCCTTTGAAAGGACAAGCCAAGCCCACTGGAGTAGGTGCGGGCTTAAAATTGCTACAGAAAGATCTGCAGGAGAAGTGAATCAAACATAGTGATGGCTGGAGGGAAAAAAAAAAAAAAAAAAAAAAAAAAAAAAAAAAAATTTTTTGTTTTGGGTNNNNAAAAAAAAGAATGCAATTCTTAGTTCTGAGTGTTTTAATGAAACAGGAAATTGTGACAGTAAATTCTTCAGAAAGGGTTAAACAGATTTCTTGCAATTTAAAATAATTGAGAAACGATTAAACAGAAAACAAAAATGACAATGTACCAAAACCCCATGTTTTTGTTTCACACAATGGAGGTGTGAACTTCTGTTTCATGAGCAAATGCAAGGCCATCAGAGCCAGTGTTCTCTCAGGAGAATGGATTCTGTAATTACAGCAGGGAAACATTAACTTACAGATCACAGAGTATACTTTTCACTATCAATTGAAAAAAAAATCCTATATTGTTTTATATGCAGTCAGTATTTTCTAAAATGATGCACCTTGGTTTCAATGCCGTAGCAGTGCCCCACAGAGCTGCTTCCACAGGGAGCTGCTGCACTGTCTGAGCAATGAAAACACCCATAAGAACTCTGAACAAAGTCCTGCTACAGAGGAAAAGCCTCAGGTCTGTGACAGGAGTCAGTTTTAGGTGTTTCAGAGTGGAGAGTGTAATGTCCCTGACTGCACCCAACTGTCCAAATTCAGCTTGTTCTACTCAGGTGAATCGATTTCCAGAAATGGGACACACACAGAGCTGGACTTTTTGTCTGCTGGGAGAAATATCATCTGGAATAAAAGCTGGTAAGCAGTTTATGCTCGGAGTTTTTAAGAGGCCTTGTCTGACTCTGAAGTCAACAGAAACAGGAATAGACCATGAACATATAAAATAAAAAGTCAGGGCTGCATAAAACAACAGAAGGATAACTAAGAAAGTGTAAGCAGAAGTGTATCACTAAGTGTGTTATTTAATAATACCTATGCCTCTCTAGTCTTTAAAACACTCTCATATTTTATAATCATTCTGAAATTAAGGCCTAACTACATATTTAAAAAAATAAAGTAAATCAGAACGTTTAGGATCAGATTCCATTCCTAATTACTGTAATTAACGAACAAGTCCCCACAATTTAAGGACTGGTTTGCTCAGTTTTGGGGTTTTTTTTTACATAGACCCCTTTTATCTAAGTTAAGAACTTTTAAGTCTTCTATTTTTACACAGAAACCTAAATTCCTGTTCAAATTATTTTAATATGGTATAAAATGAAGTTCCCAGCCTTATCAAAAAGATGTATCTTTGTCTTTTTGTTTTCCCTCCCTGTTTGAGGACAAATAAAATGTTTAGAACCAGATCATCCCTAAATAAGCACAAATGCTTATTTCTACATTCATATCAACAGTGATTGACAGCAAATATTTCAAATATTAAAGAGAAAACTTGTTGCTTAAGTTACATGAACCAGGGAGCTGATTTAACTAAGAGAGGAAGGATGTGTGTTGCACTATGGCTCCCTGAAGCAGCACTGTCAACTCTTGAGGGTGCTATTCTTCCATCCCAAAGCAGATCTTGCTGTCCAGAAGCTCAGGAAGGGCCAGTAAAGTGCTCCACAATTCAAAACAGCAGCAAAGGGTCATCTGTACTGAGTCAGCTGCACTCCCTTCTGCTTAGGGAAGGAAGCTGAACAGAAAAACATAACTGTGAAGAATGTGACTGAGTGCATTTGTGACTATTAAGAGTTTTTAATTGCACTGGAACACTGAAATCTCTTTATTTCACCTGAGCTCTGCTCCTGTGTTGTTCTCAGGCTCCAGGATGGGTTTCTGGCTGCAGGATGTAGGCTGGCTCTGCAGGCTGTGGGCAGGATGGTGCTCTGCTTGCTGATCCAACAGCCTGGCAGTTTGTGCACAACACAGCACGTGGCAGCCCTGTTAGGAACCAGAGCACAACTGCACATTTATTTTACTACCTTGTTAAACCAGAATATTTCATTGCTACTGACAAAGCTCCAGGCAGGAGTCTGCACGCAAAACTTCTTGGGGTGAGTGGCAGCAGCAGCCCAGCCTCTCTCTCTCCCACCTGCAGAACTGGTAGGGGCAAAGAAGACCAGGGTGGGCACTGTGGGACAGCTGCCCTGGCAGTGACAAGAGGATATTTTCCTCAGCTGTGTCCTGAGTGCACCTGGGGAGGCAGGGATGGAGCAGCCATGGTTTCCTATGCAAATAAAGAGCTGGCAATCTACCATCTCACTTGTTGTGGTACACTGAAACACAAACTTCTCCCCTCTCCTGTTGTGTTTTCTGCCCCAGGGAGGAGGCACATGATACTGCACATAAAAGCTGCCACACATGACAGTTTTCAAAGGAAAAGACTTTATATGCCAAAGCCTTGGAGGCCTGTAGATCAGTATGCAGCAGTGTGTCAGGTCAACCAGAACCTTCCCTTCAGCTGGGAAAGGCAGCTGGGGACTGCTTATCATTTTTTAATGTGCATTTTGGTCCAACAACAGATGATTTGATGACTTATCATTACAGCTTTTCTCCTTTGGAGAAACACAACTCCAAGGTGAACCAACTCAAATCCATGCTGTCTTCCTTTTCCTTTTTTGTACCATTCCCCTTGTTCTCAGGGTGTCCATGACCATGCCCTCAATTCTTGCTATCCTTGTGCTCTGCTGACTTCTGGATCTTCTACTGAGACCTCAGTCCTTTGCAATTTCCGAGCCAGGTGACCAAGGGCATCTTTTCACTTCCATTTACCTGATAACTGCTCACTTCCATTCAAATGACCCTCATGGCCCAATCTGTTTCCAGTTTGTCACCTGTAATCTTGCACCAATCAGTCTGTGAAGTTGTTTCTTATCCATTCACAGTCTTTGCATGTTTAATGAGCCATTGCATACACAGTTCCTGTCTTATAATTAGGACCATATTTCACTGGCCACATCCACAGTGCCCAAAACACTGCAGATGTTTTTCAGATACAGGATTAAGTCGTGTTCCAAAGAATATACAGTTGAAATACCACCAAAAAACCCCCAAACAAGTGACACTGTTGCTTCTCACCTCTCAGTGTACTGTTTCTTCTGCAGTACTAGGCCATCACCTTTGCCTTAAGACTTCCACAAATGATGTTATGATGTTTAACAGTATTTCTCCTAATGGTCTGCATCGGTTATCCCTTTGTTCAGTATTTGGCCTATCCACAATCACCCATTCTCTCTCTCTCTTTTTAGTCTTTCACCTCTGATTAAATGATAACCTCCTTTCTTTCACACCTGAATTTCCAATCTTTTGTCTTTACCTTACAAACTTCAATGGTTTCTCTCATCCTGAATGGCTCATCATCTTTAATTTGTTCATGCTACATCTCCCTGGATGATGGAGCAGCTTATTATCTCTATTTCATAGGGGGAGAGCTGTGAGATGGAATGACTTGTCAAGGCCATACTGAGCATTTAATCTCTCCTATGCCCTAATATTAGCCTGCTAATATCACCACCAATGAGCATGCAAAAGTTGGACTACTGCATTCCTACAAAGGAAATCCTTTCATGCAGTGCCTTCTTGTTTGTTGTTTTTTAAATGGAAATAGTTGGATCCATTTTTTATCTGAAATAAATTTATCTTGGAGGTGAACTGCTGACATTTTTGTACACTACAATGATACAAGACTTTGATTTCAGAAGGCTGAAAATGACTCCTTTATTTTTGGGATGTGTCTCCCTTATATACTTTTTTATATGGATTAATTTGATTGATGGCAAGAAGACAAACCTCTTCACTCACATTGGTCAGAGCAGAGAGACATTAAGAAGAAGTCCCTCCTAGGGAAAGAATGTAAACAAAGTACAGTTTACAAAAACATGTCTCTTGTTTACAGAAAACTCCCTGGGAAAGGAATTTCAGAAAACCAGAACAGCTCAGGCACGAAACAGGGCTACAAACTGCCAAAAAAATGTAATTATTTTTTATTTTTTGCCATTGTATGCCTAAAGAAACATATTGAAAATACGGCTTATTTTCTTCTAGAGCCTAGCCCTGGTCTGCTGGATTGAAGACTCTCGTTGTTCTCAGCAGGAACCTGTCCAGACCCTTACCTGGCATACAAATTATGCAGCAGAACAGTAAAAGGGCATCCTACCCCAAACTCAATTCCCAACTTTGGTTTTAGGGAGGTGTTCTCAAAATATTCTCTGAATGTTATGGCTCTTAGACTTTGGCTAGCTACTTTTCATGGCAATATACAAGACGTAGTCCAAATCTAGAGATTTAAAATCCTTGTAAATCCAGAAAAATTATACTGGTTTTTTTCCCCCCACTCAGGTGACACCAACTTCTGGCATTTAATTAAGATGCTCTCAAAGTGCCTACACAAGCTGTGCAGGGAACTTAGATTTACAAATCTCAGTGTCCTGAACTGCACCTAAAACTAGATGCTGAAATAACAGCGATGTAATAGTCTTGTCAGCAGGACTGCACACCTGGGTTGGCATCAGTATTTACCAAAATCCTGCTAGTTAGAGCAGTAGCATCTCCTCACTTGCATGAGTAATTCACTCTGATACCTGAAGTACATTATGATTATGAGCTTCTCCTTAAAACAGCAATTTGCAATACGACCTAAAGTGGCATCTAAGGCCAAACAGCTACCCTGGTTTCAAAGCACACCTATGTGAGCACTGGGAGGTAACACTGAATCACAAAGAGGAAAGTACCCTTGTTTGTCTCTTACACGTGTGTCTCTTGTATATGACTGTGCATTAATCCTTTGAAAATATTCATGTAGTCATCCTGCAACATTATTCACACTTGTCCTTTTAATGCAAAAGGTCATTTTTAAGCATAACTTTGGCAGGCCATAGTCAATCCAAAATCATCTGGTTTAGAGAAGGGGAACTAGTACTTGAGAAGACTGCTTTGGTAATGAGGAAGCTTGCCACTGACTTAGATGTTACATTTTGCTTTCAAAATGTTACATCTAAGTCAGTTCAAAAGACTTTCAAAAAGATGAGGGCATGTCTCAGGCTTCATCACTCTTTTTAAGAGGTTTGCAATGTTGACATTATTTTTTGAGTTTTTTTTTTTTTTTTTAATGACAAATACACCCCAAAATGTTCCAGAAGCATTTAGCAAAAAGACTAAAAAGCATTTTCCAGAAGTATAGGAAGAGATGTCTTGCTACACAAAGAATGTACAATCAGAAGAAGATACGAAAAGTGAGAGCAATGGGACTGGAAAGGAAGAGAAAGATCAACTTATAAAAATAGTCATGGCATTTTTTAATTATGTGTTTTGGTACATGACACATCCTGTCATAAAACTTAGTCCTTGACATGGACTAAATTCTATGTTCTCATCCAACTTACTCCCCTTTAGGAGAGATCATTACAAGGATCAAGATTAGGCCAAAGAGTAAAAATGTGGTAAAAGTTTACATTCTTTAGTACAAAATGGATCTGAAAGCCTCATGCTGTTGTTTCACAGATGAAGACATTGCTAAATCCATGTCAGACTTCAGCCCTCAGAGAACTCAAGGATCTGGTGGGCTTTTTCCACTACTCTTACAGTGAAGCTATTGTGTGATTCACTGGTCAGGCACTGGGATAACCCATGACCTCACAGTTTTGATTGCCAGCCTGCAAATATTTGATTCTCAAAGTACTTGTGGAATTAAGGACTAAGATTTTAAAATATGAAGATAATATAGTTTTGGTGCAAACCTTCTTTTGCATTCAACTTCATAAAGCATTCAACTTCAGTGGCAGAAAGTTTTGGGAACACACTCAACTCATATTTTAAAATGTCAGGCTCTGTAAGTATTGACTCTAAGAGGAAGCAATTTTACTGCTCAGAGCACAAGCCATCTTGTATCTTAAAATCTGACCTCCCTGTTGAGATAAATTCAGTTTTCTTTAATTATCCCACAATTAAATCCCAGGGATTACTGGGATGAGTAATCCAAGCAAGAGCTTGCCTACTGAATAAAAAATGTCAACGGCAGAAAGAGGAAAGGGAGCTCAGCAAAGTTCTTAGAGTCACTCAGTGACATCGGCAATGAATCCAAGCTGTGATCAAACCAACCACCAGCATGGGAGAACAGAGGAAGGAATCAAGTCAGAGGCAATCTTAGCTTGAAAAGGATCACAATTTTGTTATCAGTTTCAAGCTAATCATAGTGGCACTTCTGGCACCAGAATTTCCCTGACTCCCCTAGGGGTAACCAGTGCACAGAGAGGAGCCCCAGGAGGCAGCTCATGCTTTGGGGCTGGCATGCAGAGCTGAAGTTCCATCTGTGCCACGCTGACCCTGCCAGGAACACTGACCTGCAGCAGCCTCAGGGCAGCACCACCCATCCTGTAGCCACTGGCAGGTGGTGGCATGAGATGTGGCCCTTCCTTTCCTGCAGGGATTTCCAAGGTCACTTGAAGACATCCAGAGAAAGAACCTGGCACTCCTGCCTGCTGGGATAACACCTATTCTGACTGCTCAGCCCTCACAGGAAGAGAAGTTGCTCACAGTAACATTCAGCATGCCAGTGCTCTTGGTAGAAATAAGGAGTCTTTACTCACCACTGCATGAGTTCCTCAAGACCTTCATATTTACATTTTTTTGTTCAAACTGGAATCTTATGCTGTAGGTAAAAAAGTCTTAAACTTAATTGAAAAAAGAGTTAATCATAAAGCAAGTGAGTCTAATAATCAGTAGGGTTTTCCTGAAAGGATCATAGACAGATAAAAATCTAGAATTCAAAGTTTCAAAATTTTGGAGGAAAACAGGGCTGGCTACTTCAAATGATGCTGGAATAAACCATTCCTTCTGCTTAGTGTTTAAAGGCAGCTGACATCTGAGCTACCGAACACTTGAAATAAATATTAACAGAATTCATATGAATACAATCAGAAGATTTCTTTTGATGGAAGCCATTGTATTTTTACTCATTTTATGGAATCATACAAGTATTTAGTTTGCAGTAATATTTCAGAAAGTAAAAAGCCAGTGACAGTGCTAGGTTTTTTGCAAGGTTTGGGTATCTAAATGCCATAAACAATGCTGAAAACACACTGCCCTTCAGATAGGAGGGAGCAACAATGTCATGTCACTTACCTGGCCATAATTAATAGTGGAGCTAAGTATAATCAAGGCTAATCATTCAGCAAGAACCCAGGGCTGAGAGGTTTCTAATTCCAAACAAAAAGTCCTTGCAAAATACTTGTGTTTCCAAGTAAAAAATGAACAAACTATGAAATGGGCTGCCATACAGCAAAAATGTCTATTTTTTTTCTTCTGCTGTAATTAAAGATAGGAAATGGAAATAAGCTTTTGGAGTCTAAATTATTCACTTTGAATAATTCTTTCAAGCCTAAACAATTATGCTAGATGTTAATTTTAATCAAATTACATGTAGTATGTTAATATGAGTATAAATCCTACATTCCTTGACAAACACCAAGATTATATTAATGTTACATAATTATATTAATGAGGAATATGAGCAGTACAAGCTGCTCACATTTATGACATAAATGTGGTAAATATAAAATGAAATTCAACTTGGCAAAGTAAAATTTAATTTCAGAAAAATAACTCCTGTCCTCGTTAAAGCAGGCAAAAATTCCAGATTTTTAATTACAGGAGTTGCATGATTCTAAAAAGAATTCATGCAACATGTTTTAGTGTTGGGTGCTACAGTTCTTGCTTTTATTTCACTAAAATATATGACTTTAAAAGGAATTTAAAGACCTGTGTGGCACAGAAGCCATACATGGGAAGGCTGAATCCATGCTAGTTGTCTGCAAAAGACAAGGACAGGGAAGTGTAACTTGGCACAAAATCCTGTTGCTCCCTGTCAGAGAAACAGCTGCTGGCAGTTACCACAGCCAACACAGCTGGCATTTATGTTGGGTAAGACAGTACAGCTGATGGTGGGTCAGGATTTTCCATTTAGAAAGGGGCTATTCCCCACCAGCATGGATGTTCTGGAACCTTTAGAAAGGCTTAGTAGCTGGTAGTACTTATGTGACTGAGTCCTAAGCAGGGCTTATGGATCGTTTACATTTAATTGAAGTCACCAAAAGATCATTTGCATCCATGGTAGGGTCTAGACCACATGGGAGTTACTTTTCTCATTTATTAATAAACTGAAATAAAGTTACCCATCTCAGGGTGTCACTGATAAAGTCTGAGGCTCCCATTTCCTTCTCTTTTATGGAAGTTGAAGACTGTGGGACTCCTGACTACAACTGTCCCTTGTACATAGCTGTGCAAGTTCAGATGCTGTTTCCACAGGATATGCAAAAAGTGGTGCCAGTGTTTAATGGAAGACAAGCCATATAAATGTACGTGTCCCTATTAAGAGGAAATGCTGTATGTTCAAACTGTGGGAAACGCTGCAGGAAGAGCTCAGATCTTGTGATGTACCAAGTGCAAACTCACTCCTGAGGAAGGTGCTTTGCCCTAGTGCCTCTTGCCTATTTGTTTCACTGGGCTCAGATCTACACAGTCAAATCTCCCTTGTAGCACTGAAATACCTCTAAGTCCTTGGATCTGCATATTCTGATCACATCCATCTGGTGGGGGAGTATCTGAATGTGTGACTTATCAAATTTTAAGTGGACTGAAAACCTTTCCAGAAATCTCTTAAAAAACACTCAGAAAGAAAGTAAAAGCATGTAGCTCTTCAGTTTCCATTGCTCAGCTACTGGTGCTGCTATAGCATCAGGTGTCTGAGAGCTGACTGTGAACTGGCAAGAGAACTACAGCCAATTCCCTCACAGTTATGTGAGGGAAGCCAAAGGTACATGGGCTGCTTCAGACTGCTGCAGTACTCTCTACTGATGCCACACACTGGTGTTGAAAAAATGCCCCTACATTAAATCAGTGTTCACACAAATGAAATATTTTGTTACAAACTTTTTGTGTTTAAGGCATTGGCATTTGTTTTGAAAAGCTGAGTTTTTTTCGGTTGTCTATGGCACTACTAAAGCACAACATCCCAGGTTATCTTGCTAGCAGTGCAGAAAGGTTTGCAATGCAGAAAGTTTTGGGAACACACTCGACTCATATTTTAAAATGTCTTAAAGCTGGAGTTCTCTGGAAGTGGCTACCTGTGTGCATATTCCTGCTAGGAGCACACATACACCTGCGTGCACCCATCCTGTCTTCATTTTGTCCACAGGAAGGAAAAAGGCCACCATGTGCATTAGACCCTTTGTCCCAGTTGCTGAGCTCCTTAATGTCAAAGGGCTTTACACAAGAAGAAAAAGAGGACGTGATACGAAAGTACACACAAACAAACATACCTGGAAGAATTTCTTTTCCTGGTAAGCAAAGTCCTTTTCTCCAACTGCCAAATCACATTTACAACGGGACTGCAGGTGACTTGAAAGCAAAGCCTGTACTCCCAGGAGGAGAGCCTCAAAAACCTGCACAAAGTATTGTGATTTTTAACGTATTCATTATGCACTTTCTACAATTCTGTGCACCTTGGTGAAGTCCTCTTTAGAATGGGTATGCTCAGCAAATATTGAGTCTGCAGCAAAAGACTTCAGCAGTGCTTTTGTAGAGTCTCAGTGTCTGCCAGCTGGCTGCAGGTGGTTGGTTGCCAGTGCACACACAGCATTGGGAGTCTGTGAGAGCAAGTTCAATGTTTTCAAGTGTTCTGTGCTGTCATCAACTTTTCCTTTGCACGTTACTCTCTTTTGCCCCTTATTTTTGCAAACAGGTTGTTCCACTGTAAGTCAGTGACATCAACTCTGTTGTAATATTGCTGAGCCTGAATTCTCTTCTTGGGAAGGATTCCTGGTAACTTCAATTGGTGTCTTAATTGTGGGAGAACTTCTGATCACATAAATCATGCCTGATGCATGAAACCTCCACATGATGGCTAAACAATGCAGAACGAGGAGACTCCTCTGTATGGAGATTTGCCAAATTGAATTTTACAGCCATTGAGGTGCACAAACATGAATGCAAAGGACATGTAGTGATGGAGGGAGCACAAAGCTTCTCCTGTCAGACGAAGTCTGATCTAGTTACAGCTGAGAGGAGAGAAAACCAGATATTGTTGTTCCTGGAACATGCTACACAGTGTTTTTTTCTACAAATTTGTCTGCAATGTTTATATTCAATACAAACCCAGATTGTGTCTTGTAAGTTCACAGTGACAGAGATATTCAGATGCCCGCAAGTGTAAGTGCAATTGCTTTGTTCTCCTGGGAGCCTGCATTACGTTTGAAGGTTGGCAGAGCCAAAGCAGAAAGCTGTGCCCCACTGTTACTTTGGAAACTACTTCTGTTTCAGGAGGCAAGAGAACTGATGCCTTGGAGTGGCTACCTAAAACAGAGGCTAGACAAAATTCAGTTGATAAAAGTGGGTATTTATTGAAGGCCTTCAATAGGTGCACCTTGGGCAGTCAAAAGCCTCTGAGAGGGGCTACACCCAAGATGGACAATGGTCACAGTTTTTCAGACAGTTGTAAGTTTGGTCCATTTACATATCAGGGGTGAATCCTCCAATTACAGTTTCAGGTAATGAAGTTTGTCCCCCCCAATTCACTGTTGTTTACATCTCTCGGGGCCTGAGACAATAAATAAGGCGTCCTTGAGTTTCAGGCCTAGAGAGGAATTGTTTTGTCTGAATAAAATGAGACAACAGTAGCTGACAGGCTATGGAATTTTAGAGCTATACACTAAAGCAGTACAGGATCTGAAAAATAGAAAAGCTAAATCCTAAGGCATCAGTACTAGAAACAGTTAACTCATCAAATGCAAAGAATGGACGTTCTGGAAGGAAGATGGCTCTACTGAGGTAAATACTTACCTTCTTTCCTGTTGGGGACAAAAGATAGTCTGCTTGCCTGACCAAAGTATCAGTCACTGATTATCTCATCCAAAATTCTCCTCAGTGTTAGCAGCAGGAGGTCAACGACAGACATGTTGCAATTGCCAATGCATTTTCTCAAACTGTCCTCCCACATATTTTGTATATTGATAAATAATTTATTTTCTATTCATGTTCATGAACAGAACTGAGGAGGAGTTAACAATCAGGTGGACTGTTCTCTGCCAGGTGCCAGATTCAGTTTTGTGTTTCAAATGGCCATTCCTTGAGCTTTTCGTGGTATTTTGAAGGTCTTATTGGTTGCAGGAAATAATAAAGCCATTGATAAGAATGCAGTTTGTGTCCTCATCTTTCCAAAACCATGAGACCACAAACAAAGCTATGCCTCTCCAATTTCATTGCTTTTCTGGAAGGGTATTTATTTTAGGCTTCTGTTCTGAAGCATTTTGAAGTCTGGATAAAAATTAATGACTAAAACTATTCACTCTTCTTGATATCATAGGAGTAGGCAAAGTTCTTCACTAGAGTATACCCTGTGATAAATAATGCCCTGGTAATTATGGGTGGGGATTTTCACGCGGTGACTGATGATGACTTGGAAAAGAGCCATGGCACTGAGCATTCAGAAGCTAAGCTATCTAAATCCTTGCAGGCCTCATTTATGCTTTTGGGAATATAGGACAGGTGTGGCAATTACTAAACCTGGATACTTGAGAATTCACCTCTTATTCCCAGGTGTGGGCCATTAATTCTCGCTCAGACTTGTTCAGTTCTAACAAGTCTCTTTTGAACCAGATTTTATATGTGCACATACACTCACACAATAAATAGCATTTTCATTTCAATCCATTTATCTATTTTGTTTTTACTCATCTTTAGCTATGCAGCCCTCATCTTACCTAACGTTTTACATTCACAGGGCAGCAAACCCCCAAAACAATCAGTGGCAGTCTACAGATCCCTGTCATGTTCTGTTGATACCAGAAGACTTGCAGTTTGCATTGTTCAGTACAATTACTAAAGAAGCTCAGGTAAAACTCAAGCCAAGCCCCAGTGAAATTCACAACAAAGGCTATACTAGCTTTTATTGGATCACTAGACATCAGAGCAAAGCCAGAGAACACTCAAACACAAACACATGTTTGTAAAATCCTTTTAAAAAAACTGTAAAAGAGTATAGTGTTCATTCTTTTTGTTAGATGATCTCCCAGAAATCTGAACACTTTGGGTTGACACACCTAGAAGCCTCCTCACAGACCAGGCATTCTTCAGGGACATATTTGATATTTTTAAACTCAAATACCTAAAAGAAAGCTTCTAATTCCATATTCTGATACTTCCATAGAAGGTCACAGATAGTAATCTCAGTGGCTTCATTCACTCTAAAGGGACATGTGGCTTCTGAACACTATTGTACATCTGGTCATCTTTATACACCTTAAATACCTTGGTCATGTCTGAAATACAGTGAAGAGATGGGATGATATATGCTACATTTTGAAGTAGCACATATTTTTGTGACAGTATTTTTATGTGCAAAGAATTGTCACAAAGGTAACAAGATGTCCCTCTACCTTCAAATCCCTCAAGAATCCAGGGCTGTAATGGCACACTTCTCAGGTCAAAGCACCAGCTGGTGAAATGCAACATTGGTATTTGGAGAACCTGAGCTGGCTTGGATTGAAGAACAAATTCCTGACAGCAGGGCAGCACAGACTGAGTAAGGGTTCCATTAAAATATAAATTTACAACCAACAGTATTTTGTAGCCGTGAAAGAGAAGACTCTGATATGTGACTCCTGAAGAACCCAACCTACTAACCAGAATACCACACAAAAAAGTGAAACTTGCAAAAATGGGCACACCTTTATCTGTGCAGTTGGCTGATTCTGAAGGTGCTTGCTAACAGTTTCTGATTTAAAATATTACCTTCCTGATAACAGCATGATACAAAACTATGGCAACTGGGAAATCAAATCTCAGGGCACCACTATTGCAGACTCTACCTAGATTAAACCAGTTCATCAAGCCTGAAGCACCAAACCTCTCACTCCCCTCAGAGCTGTAGAGGGAAATGTGAACAGCAGTAGCTGGAGAAGCAGGGCGTAGAATGCCTATAGAAGTGACAGCTTGGGTTGGTTGTAAAAGCTTAAAATCAATCCTGCATTACTTTTCTACTACATCATGTATACATCTTATTGATCTATTAGTTTTTTCAGACACTGTAAGACTTCTATGTTAGCCTGATCCTTTTTGCTGTCACCCACTAGCCTGCTGAAGTTGTGGGCAACAGCTGTCTATAACAGGTTTTTTTGTCCTCCATTTGAGAACCACTGCATTTAGTTTGCACATGTAGTTAATTGATTTTCAGAAACCAGTATAAGTAACTCTAGATAGCTAGATAACCTCGATATTTTGATAACTGCAAATGAAGGGGAGTAGTTCTGGAAGATGCAGAACTAGAAACTAGTTACAAGACTTATTAGCTGCATAGAGAGAAAGAACAAAGGCACTCGATTTTTCCTGCAAATGAACTCCAGGCAATGTGACAATGAAATGGATGTTTGCTATTAGAACAGATTGGTTCCTTTCTTTGCTTAGTATTTGCTAGGGCAAAAGCGCTGTGATTTTCCAAGGCTGCAGTGAGTCAGTGCTAGAATTAGCAGGATGACACTGCAATAGCGATCACCACTACGCAGTCTTCCCTCTCCCTTCTCCTCACCTAGTCAAAAAGGCTCCCTCTGACAAATCAGCTACTAATAGATAACTTTCTGTCATTTAAATTATTAAATCATAGTGAAAAACCAAACTCTGTGCTTAGGAAGTGTAAACTTTTTCAAACAAATAGGCAGAGCTATTCATACTGCTTTTCCTCTCTGTGTTTAATTTTTTTAATATAGCCAGAGTCCTGAGAAAAGAAACTCAGTGATCCTTCTTCTTTCAGAAGCTTTAATAGCCCCAGCTCTGCAAAATTCAGATTTCTAACAACAGGATTTTGGTCTTGGTGCAGGTCAGTCCTGAACACGAAAAGTAATTATTGTAATAACAAAATGCAGGGTTGTTAAGAGAAGGGAGATTTGCAATAATAAGATTAGGGAAAACCTCTATTACAGACTTTGTATTTCTGGGATATTCCTGAACGAATGCCATCTGCTTGGTGATCATAAGGAATGTAATCATATTGAGAGAATCTTTCCAGTTTTGAGTAAATCTAGGTTGAGATTACCAAGAAAAGGGGTAGCAGTTACCAAGAAAAGGTTATATTTTGGTATAATTCAGTGTATTTGCCCTTAAATACATCTGAGTGTTCCTCACAGCCTGAAATTATGTTTTTACCTAAGGGGCCTATTTATTTCCACCTGTAAACTACATATACAAATATATTTATTCTTCTCTTTTCTAAATCAATGGAGAGAAATTAGTGATTTCTTCTCTAGAATTCAAAGGCATGGCTGTTAGACCAGAGTGAAAAAGTACACAGCAGCATCATGTGTGAAAAGTAAACTTTTAACTGAAATGTGCAAGTCTGAAGTAAAAGAAAAAAAAATCTAGTGAAGGCTTACCCATGAGGGAAACAGAGGCAAATACTCAGGGAAATAAGCATTTTTTTAATGTGTAGGTTTTAGTCCAGGAGTTTGTAGGATTTTACTTCAAGACAAAGAAATAATTGCCCATGAAGACAGAGGAAATGCGTGAACAATGGAGTCAGACACAACAGAAACTATTCCAAGGGCAACAAAGTAGTTTTTGCTCTAAGTGAAAGGCACTGAGAACTTCTTAAAGTTTTTGTGTTAAGGGAACACACTGTGTGGGCAGCAAAGAGGGACATTTGTCCCAACAGGCTCCTCTCCCCTTTACACCTTCTGACTCCAGTTCTCACTGATTCTATTTCCTCAGTGGCCTTTCTGCCTCTAAATGTGAATTGCTGTAGATTACTTGAAGACACTGAATGTCACTGCAATTTTTTTCCAGGACGAAAGTCTTTGAACAATCATGAGACTGGATAATGCATGTGAAAATAAGATACTGTTACAGCCTTACCTACAGTCCTGTGGGTAACTGGTTGCTGTAGAAACACATCCAGAATCAGGGTGAGAAGGCTCTGTCCCAGCAGGGATATAGAACTTGTGACACCTGACCCACCTGACCCCAGAGGCACAGCTCACCGGGCACAACTTGGACACAAGCAGGTAAAATGTGTATTTCAATACCACAGCCCAGTTGTCCATGTATTTCTGTGCTTACTTTTTAGATTGCTTCCATGATATTCTATTTTTATTGTAACACTGCAGGGAAAAAAAAATCCTGCAAAAACTGAAGTACACTGTGTGATGGTTTCCTTTAAAAGGATATAATGCTAACCCAGCACTGGAGTGTCTTAAATGCAGGGAATTATGTGTGAGCTCTAACGTTTAAAACAGTCACACTCTGTGAGAATTAGTTCGTCTACACTTTATTTTCTTCAGCTATCTTTGATGAGGATTAATGAATGAATGGTCATAAAGTGCTCTAAAATCCTACTAAGAGCACGCATTTACTTAACTATTGTGAGCAAAGGATAATGTTTAAGGCTTACCTGGAATTTCACTTTAGCTACAGATGGATGAGTCATTGTCACAGAAAATGTAACAGTTTTAATTAAGAATCAGAAAAACATTAGAGAAGTTAAAGCAAACACTTGATGACTGACAAGGAAAAGTATCTTTGTGGTAAATGGGCTGAGTAAAACTGTTTGCTCAGACTAACCCTCAGAATATTTCTTCAAATATGGTTGATTTTCCACAGGGCTTTACAAAAACAAAACCCCTCCACAACATCAGACAGCCGTAAAAATGGTAAATATAAATAATTGTGTCTAAATTACCGAGCTCTGCAACTGTATTTACAAATCTAATCCTTCACAGGTCTTTTGCAGACATAAAACATTTCAAGCAGGTCTATATGCTTAACTTTTTTTTCCCCTGCATTAAAAAAAAATCTAACTTTTCCAACAGTATTGTTTTCACTGCCTGCACACTTGGACTTGTTCCAAACTTGCCTACCTTATAAACAGATGATTTTCAGCCCTGCCCACTGCACCTGTGTATTGAAGAGTACATTTCCCACTCAGGGAGCTGCAAACACACCTTGCTCATGCACAGCTTGAGACGTGAGCATATGTGTGTATATATATAGTAAGTATATGCTTGTTTGGGCAGAACTGAAGTGATATAAACCAAAGTGTCTGGAAACTATTAAGGGCAAAAAGAACTTTTCTCCACAAAAAGTGATGTATTTTGTAACAACAAACATACCAGTGAAATGGTGCACAATCTTCCTGTGGCATTTAACTCTACAATCCAGATGTTTCCTAGTCCGCCAGCATTTAGGATTTCTTTTCTAATAGTAAGTCAGAAAAGAAAAATTAACGAGAAATTGATGAAATTTAGAAATTTGCCGGGATTTCTGTTGTCAAGAGAACTGTTGGTACTTTTTTGGGATGTCTTTGGCATTCCTTCCCCTTGATCTCACAACATTCTATGGAGGCAAACCACACGGCAGCTAGGATCGAGATGGGAATACACTGCTAGGTGCTAATTAGCAGCCTGGGAACAATTAGGAGATGCCAATCAGTACAGAAACACACCACCATCAACTTCGATGCCCGTGGGGCACTGGCCAACTCCACCAGACTCACAGAACACTCTGAGTTGGAAGAGACCCGCAGGGCTCATGGAGCCCAGCCCTTACGAGGATGGAACCCACGACCTGTGCCAGGTACACCCACAAAACCCCCAGCCCGGCCCGGGCACACCGAACTGCGCCGTCCCTCCCGCCGGGCCCGGAACGAGCTCCGCGCCCTGCCCCTGCGGGGACTCAGCCGGGAAACGCGGGTTCGGCTTCTCCCCCTCGGCCTGTGGGAGCTGCCGGATCGTCCTGGAAGTGCGGGCCGGCTCCCGGGTCCCCCCGGAGCGGGGACGGGCGCG
>VXBB01018248.1:625471-746101 GCA_013399915.1 Illadopsis cleaveri | reverse complement strand
AGCCGGGGAGCGCGGCCCGGGAGCGCCCGCGGGACCGCCCGGTGCGCGCCCCCCGGGCAGCCGATCCACAGATGGGTCGGGTTCCTCACCGGTGCCCGTAGCTCCAGTCGCAAGTTTCAGAGCAAAGCTTTGGCAGGCAGGGAGCTCCGCGTCGGCCTTAGCGCTGACATCCGGCCGGAAGAGCAGGCGCAGCTCCGTGACAGTGCCATGCAGAGCCTCCTCGGAAACTATTAGCGTTTATCATTTACTAAACTTTCGGCTTTAAGGAACGGGTTTATCGTTAGAAACCACAGCTGTCGTTTTAATTCTAAAGACAGAGTCTTTTGAGTCCTCCTTGCCTACCAGTGTTTGGGATTCTGTCATGTTAAAATACATGCTTTATGTGTTCTGATACAGTCTGCTAAGGATGTCAGAGTGCATTTTTCTGGAAGATGTGTATTAAAAATGCAGATTCTGAAATAAATGTGTAAAAGTGATGTTGTCAGCTATGGCAAGAAACGATGGGATTGAGCTACTCAGTCTCAGAAGTGTTGTTGCCCAGCCTTCACTCAGTGAGAGTTGGCATCAGCTTCTGCAGACTTGTGAGCGTGAACCGTGCAGGAGTGCCATGGTTCAGCAAATGTGTGCCTGGAGTTCTGTGCCACTGTCCTGAGCACAGGGTCGTTGGAATCTGGAATTAGATCCTATTCAGGTATTCCTAGTGAAGTCTAAGAGAACAGAGGCCACCTATTGCTGTTCAGATTGGGACTGATTTTGCATTTGACAAGACAGCTTTGTGAATTTGTGCAATAAAGTCATTCCGACTAATGATCAGAATCAGCACACTCACATCTCAAGAAAGGAGCAGAGAAGCACTTTGTATTTTTTTGCTACCAAGTTAAAAAAAATACTGATTTCATTGACAAAACACTTTTTTTTTTTTTTGCCAAAGCAAACATTTGGAAGTTTAATGTCTTTATTTTTATTTTTTATATG
This sequence comes from Illadopsis cleaveri, assembly GCA_013399915.1. Classification (NCBI taxonomy): domain Eukaryota; kingdom Metazoa; phylum Chordata; class Aves; order Passeriformes; family Timaliidae; genus Illadopsis; species Illadopsis cleaveri. The sequence continues at coordinate 745,126 of VXBB01018248.1, read as the reverse complement.
TGTGAAAGCAAATGAAGGCCTTCATTGCTTCACTGGTCCCTGAGGAGTACTGTGAGACAGTAAGAAACATCTTTCTGCCTGAGAAGACACCTCTTGAGTTACCAGCTATTATGCTGTAGTGGGTGGCCAGTTGGTTTCCTGGGTGGCCAGTTGGTGGCCCAAGGAGAGAACCAGGCAGTTCTAACTGGCCACTGGAAACAGTACCATGTGTTGGGTGGAACCAGCCTGGGGCTGCTGCTGAGCTGAAGCTCATGGGCAGCTTTATGGGAACAAGATGCTGGGAAACTGGGCTGGCTCTCTGAGGAGTTGTCTCCTGCTGCGCTGGGGCTGTCACCCACTCACAGGAAAACAACCTGTGTGGAGCAGCTCTGTGGAGCTCTGTGTGGAGCTGCAGGGGCTCTGAGAAACTTGAGCCCTATCTGCCTCCCCACCTTCATGGCCTCTCCCAGTTACCATGTCCTTTACCTCACCCTTCTTGAGAGTCCCCTTTGTATTTCTCTACTTGCTGCCTTTAAATCTCCCTGCAGTAACTGCTGAAGGATGCCCTGTAGCACTGTTGCTGTCTGGAAAAGCTTTCTGACAATTGCTAATAGGCATCCAGCTTCAAGTCACCAGGTGGAAAAATGAGTTTCAAGCCTCAGTTGTTGGCACTGGTGTAACTCTGTGATGCAGTACAGTCAGTGCTAGTTAGTGCTACTTGCTCTGCATATTCTTTGGAGCAGGACAGGAATCCAGGTGTCACCTGTCCCAGGTAAGGGTTCTGATCATCAGGCCAGATAAGAGCATGTCTCACTCAAGAAACAGTAATTTAATAAAAAACAAATCAGTTCCAGTGGGAAGAAACTGAGGGAGGTCTGTTCTAGCAGGCAGAGCTAGAATTCTTGCTTGAGAGGTGTGACACTGCTTATCTTCTCTGCTTATATCCATGTACTGCCCAACTCAAATACTCCATTAATATTAGGTTTAATGGAACAAATAAAATTTTTGTTGAATCATGGGGAAATCTGATAGAGACAGGAAAGAAGTGTTAAAGCAGTATTAAATAGTTTTGATAGCATAGAGAGAAGTTGCACATGGAACGTGGTGATGTGAAGAAACTTGTTCCATGTGGGGTGGGGTTCCTTTGGGGGCAGAGCCACCCCTTCCTCTGTAGTAGCCCATGGAGCACAAAAATCAGATGGTGGAAATGGTGTGGGTTACATAACCGGCCTGTCCAAGTGAACTTTGCAAGCACTGAAATGTGTTGAAGCAGAAGGGACAGCAGAGCATTCTGTCTGATTTGGAAAAGGGGACAAAAATCTACTTGTCAGAGACAACCTAAGAGAATTGTTTATGCTTTGAGGGCTGCAGAAATCCTGTATTTTAAAATAAAGTGAAGACAAGGCCAGTGTATGCTCTGAGAGGAGCACACACTTACACCTTGACTAAAAATGTCTGTGCAATTACACATGCACAGCTACTACAACTGGCCCTGCCAGTCTGGTGTTGGTGCACAGGAACACCTTGTTAGCTGGGTATTCAGTTTAACTGCCCAACCAAACTGCTTATTAGCTCAGAGTCCAAGATTGAAACATGCTTTGCAAAAGTTGCTTTCGGAGTTGAAATTGGGAAAATACTAACACAAAGGTGTTAGACACTATGTATCTAAATCCAGCTCCACAGATGTCAGAAAGTGTTGATGATCTCTTTCTGCCCTGAAATAGGAAAATGACAAGATTTCTTGATAAGGAAGGGTGTGGTATACTCATACCTCTTCACGAGTGGGAAGCTCTTGGTGACAGAGAATGTTAATTTTGAGTGACTTTCGAGCCAAATTTAGTGGGCTTTTCCATGAATGTTATTGAACCACACTCTGCAGCTGCATCTTGTTCCAGCTCCTTCAGCATGGAAGAAAATATGCAGTGGATCTGCACAGTTGAATTTTAACATTTATCGATAGCCCATCCAAAAGTAAAGCAGCAGCTCAGACTGCGGAGAAAAACAAACAGGAACAGTACACAGCTGATGAACCTGTCAGTTTAGAACCAGTGACACACAGGAGCTGGCTTACAAACCTCTCACACATCCCTCCATTCATCAGTGGAGCCATCCATGTGCTGTGATGTTCCTGGGCTGGACACAGCCCAGTGCTGCTGCAGCTGCTGGCTTTTCCTCAGTCCTGTGCAGGATGGGCAGGGAGGATGTATCACACTGACCTGTGAAACTGCATGTCTGTGTGTGGCTGCACCACTGCCACACAGGCTGACCTTGGAGTAGGATTGTTTAGTGCTTTTCTTCAACATGACAAATCCACACTGATTTGACTGATCACTGGGTATTTTTCACTGGAGCCATAGGTAGGTGTTTGAGGAGCTTAGGACCATCCTGTTGCCCTTCCCCTCTTCTCTCCCAGCCATTTAGGAAGTCATCCTGTGAGATGAGAAGAGAAGGGGACCAGCTGTTAGCCTTGCCAGGGCCATGGCCCTGCAGCTGTGGTGGAATCCTCCCTGTGCCAGCAGTAGGGGCAGGAGCAGGCTGACCTCAGCAGCGGGAGGACCAGAGTCAGGTGAGAGCATGTCTCGCTCATCAGGACGGTTTGTCTGCTGGGCAGTGGACGATGACCAGTGCACCAACTATGGCAGGCCACCTTCTTTGTTGATGAGTCAGCTGTGGTTGCTGTCTTTGGATGGGTGACAGCCTTTGTGTAGTGATCTACACTGCCCTCACCCCGTGCTGCTGTCCCACCTGCTTGATTCACACTGGTGCAGGCCCAGCACGCTACCTGTGATAGAACGTCACCCAGACACAGCCTTTGCAATGCTCTACCTTGCTCCATAGATTTATTTCTCAGTACTAGCAGACCTTATGACAGCCATCAATTTGAACATCATCTTTAAAACGAGTGCTGTAAGATGGTTGAGAAAAGGTGGACAGGCTGAGCACCCTTGCTCCAGAGAAAAGAGATCAGGGAGGAATTTGTCTGCGGATACACCCAGAGATGTGGTCCGAAGAGGACAAGGATCAAATACCCCTGTTGGTCAAGAGTCAGGCTGTTAATAGGTTTAAGCCACAGAAGGAAAACTCCAGTCTGAAAATTAAGAAAATTGTATAACTGGAGGAAAAGTTAGACAGTGGAACATGTTGCCAAGACAGAGGTTATGAAACTGGAGATATTTGAGGCTAGGCTAGACACCCATCCATCAGGGATGGCTTTGGAATAACTGAGTGAAGCCAGTGAACAATTCAAACAGCTTGACTAGATGACCCAGTAATAGTCCCATCCAATCCAAATATGTTTGAGGCTTCAGAAATGCAGTTGGCAGCTTGTCCACTTCCAGCAGTTACAATGTGTTACTGCCACATGTGCCATCAGTACTTCATGCTAAAGCCAGTGATGTATAAGATTGTAGCTGAAACCAGCATCTTTAATAGTATTTTTTTTTCCTTCCTAGGGTCACCTTGCTCTTAATCCATGTGAAGATCTGTTGGAAACACCTTCTAGAAACCCAAGAGTTTCCAGATTCCTGATAAGTTCAGTTGTGTCCAAGAACAGCCTGTCCAAATGAGCAAGACATCCCAACAGAACACCAGCACAGATGCGAGCGGGGCAAGTGTGATTCACACCCAGGCACACTCCAGTGGTTTGCAGCAGGTTCCCCAGCTGGTGCCAGTCAGTCCTGGTGGTGGAGGCAAAGCTGTGCCTCCGAGCAAACAGGGAAAGAAGAATTCCTTTGTGGATAGAAACAGTGATGAGTATCGTCAGCGCAGAGAGCGGAACAACATGGCAGTGAAAAAGAGCCGGTTAAAGAGCAAGCAGAAAGCACAAGACACACTGCAGAGGGTCAACCAGCTCAAAGAAGAAAATGAACGTTTAGAGGCAAAAATTAAACTCCTGACCAAGGAACTGAGTGTACTGAAAGACTTGTTCCTTGAGCATGCCCACAATTTTGCAGATAATGTGCAGCCTGTTAGCACTGAGACCACCACAACAAATCCAGAGAACAGTGGACAGTAGACACCTGTGACCTTATGAAACAAACTCTTGAGGTGCAGCCTGTCTGCAGTGCCCATGCAGTAACCAAGCAAAAACTGTACCTTTAGTCATTGTTTTGTGGAGATTTTCTTCTTTTAGATTTAACACTGAAGATTTCTAACAATTAAACCAGAAACTGCTTAGGGTATTTGTTTTAAATATTTTTCTTCTCAAAGATTTATGCAGATCTGAACTCCTAGCCAACAAAGAATGTAATATTTAGGAGATAACATTTTCACAGGAATATTCAGTTACCATTTTGGACTTCACATAATGGGAGGAATCCAGCAGGATGGCTCACTAAAGTATCAGAAACTTCTAATTGGATAGAACGTCCTTTAAATACCTGTTAGCGTATTTTAGCCCTTTGTTTTCTCCATTACATATTACAAACTGCAAAGGCTGTGGAGAATTTTTGCTTTTTACTTCAGATCTGTAGAACAAGTCCTATGAAGCACCACGTGGGTCCCTCCTGCCCAGTTGTAGTTAATGGGGAGGTTGCAGTAATAGCTGGGATGCTTACCAGTGCTCACCAGAAAAATAACAATATGCTCTGAGGATATGTACAGGCAGTTGGCCTCCAAAGGGCACATGAAGCTTCATGTGCAAGAGGCAAAGCAGCACAACAAAGCCTTTTATTTAAGCTTGCATTCATATTGCTCACATAGTGACTGGGGCCTTATGAGAACAAGAGTTTGTTTTCAGAAAATTTCAAAATGCTACCAAAACAACTGTGCCCTGCAAAATTGCATTCTTGCTGGGAAGGAGATACTGGGGAGAACAAGAAGTGCAGCTTGGCTTAGCAGTGAAAGGGACAGGACACCAGGTGTTCAGCTGGACTGTATGGATCACTGCTGGCTGACATTAATCTTACAGAAATTTATGGTGATTTTAAAAATAAATGGCCCTAGTGTGAATAACTGATTGGGTGGAATTTCTACAGCCATCATGCAGCTGTGTGAAGGAGTATCTTTAGTCTTTATTTCCATAGAAGTTTTTCTGTAGCAACTTTTTTATTGCTACTGCTTAGTCTTTGCCACGATCCATAATGCAGTGCTATGTGCTATACTGAGGATTTAAACAAAGTAAAGCAGGAACTTTGACATAACTTTAATTTATTTTCATTTTTAAATATTTCATTGATGGTATGGTTCTTTTACATTTAACCTGTGTGTCTGTCTTGTAGATTACTACACTGTCTTAATTTCCCTCTTACACTACCTTTGTCCATAGATTATTTTGGAGGATGCTTGTTTGCTTTGTATCTGCACTTAAGAAAAAAACTTGGATGTTATCTCTATGAAGATACTGTTAGAGAATGAAACCTTGAGAAGTTCTTTTTTGAATTTAAACTTCTAATACATGTGGAAAACTTTAATGGATTGTTTTGGATTATGGTAGACTTTTTACAGATATGTTTTTTCATTCTAACTGCATCTTAAGTTGGTAGGGTTGAAATACCAGAAGCTAATAAAAATGTTTTGCTTGTAGTGGCCTCGTTTTTCCCATCCCTTTTCTATTTCCCTCAAGTGCAGAGTTGCCCAACTCACACAGTTATCTTGGACAAATCAGTGCAATAGTCTCTGTTCCCCTCTTTCACTCAGGTTTCTGCTCCACGGAAGCAATCAGAAACTCATTACAGTTTTGTCTAAATGTCTGATTTAACAAAAAAGAAGAAAAAATTAAGACTGAAAATCTACTGCAGTTAGAGGGGAGGAGAGAGGAGCAGAACACCAAGAATGACAAGGAAAAGGATGACCTGAAGGCATCTCCTTTGTTAACTGCACCTCCTCTGGTGGAAGGCCAGCGCTGATCCCTGAGTCTGACCTGTGGGCTCTGTGGCCCTGGTGTCCTGAAGTTGGTTTGCAGGCCCGTGTGGGGCCCAGCCCTCCTCTGCCAGTCTGAACACATTGCAGATCTTGGCTGTTGGTGATTCTGGTGAGAATGATGTCTTGGATCTCTTGTGAGCGCGGGTGATCCCCTTTCTGAAGCTCTGAAGGGTGACTTTTCCACCTGTTGCTCCTGACAGCTCTGATCCCATTTCCTTCATGTTTAAAACCACTGAGTTATGAAAAATCGTTTGGAAAATGAAATTTCTGGTTTATCAGAAGCTTCTGCACTGGTTTTCTTTACTGATGTTGTGGTTTAAGCCCAACTGCAAAATAAGCCCCGCGCAGCCACTCCCATCCCCAACCCCCTCAGGTGAGAGAAACAAAATGCAGATTAGGGCTGAGATAACAGGTTACTGTTACTGTGACAATTTACAATTTAACAACAACCAGATAAGAAAACGAGCAGTGACAGCAACAACACTAATGCCAGCAGCGTGTAACAGAGGGGATGGNGGACAGCGAGCCCTGGCCTTGGGGCAGCGATCCCTGGCCTTGGGGACAGCAGAACAGTGATCCCTGGCCTTGGCTGGCACTGGGACAGCGATCCCTGGCCTTGGAGACACCAGGTCAAGGATCCCTGTCCTCGACTGGCACCAGGACAATGATCCTTGTCCTTGGCTGGCAGCAGGACAAGGCGCGGGAGGAGCAGCACCTCACTGCCATGGCTGTAACCCATCGATGTTCTAAACACGCCCTCAGTGCTGGTTGCAGGAAAGGGCTCAGGCTTGTTCTAAGCCCCCACTGCCCAAGTAGCTGCAAGCAGCAAAGGCCATTTCCCCCCAGGTGAAGCAGCCCCGGCTGTGACAGCAGGGTACCTCCATCTCACCCCTCTGCTGCAAGGCACATAAAACTTTAGTGTAGACCGACAAAAGTTAAGATTTTCCTTTTGACACATTATTGTTAACTCCAGTCTGTGACAGAACCCAGTGCCTGTCAGCACACAGGGAGTTACAGCACCGCTCATTCCAGCAGGAAGCCTGATTCCCATTTCCTCACTGTGCTAAGGGAAGGGCTCTGCTCCACCCCCAGGGCACCGGGAGGCTGCACCCCGTGAGTGCAGCAGGGAAATGGGCCGGTAAATTCAGAGTGCACCCAACCCCAGGGAGCTGAAGCCATTTGCTGCAGCAATTTACATGTATCATTTCAGAAGTGCTCAGATGTTTCTAAACACACAATTTTGTTCAGCATAAGACACATTCTGTTACTTTGGTGCCAACTCTATTCAAGTCCATTTGTGCCAAGGGGAAAAGGATTTGGGAAAATATGACAGTAAGAGTATAAAATATCTTGATGTAGTAAAAAAGAAAATTTGCCATAACCTGTACTTTCACCCCATTAATACACTTTAAATTATTAAACACCACTTTTTAAAGTATTAAATATCACTCTGCCTTTTAAAAAAATGTTTATTCCCCCTCCCCTCCCCAAGTTAGGAAAAAAGGTCTAATTCACTTTTTGCTCAAGTGGATAAAAATGATCATAATTACAGAACAAACTTCTGTAATGAAGGATGATATTTATATTCACCAAGTTCGTGGGCCTGATGATGCAGGAAAATGGGAGAGGGTGCCCCATCCCATCCCGCCCCATCCCATCCCATCCCATCCCATCCCATCCCATCCCATCCCATCCCATCCCATCCCACCCCGCAGCCCCGGGCTGGGCAGGCGGAGCTGGGGATGAGCGGCGCTCCCGGGCCCGCGGCGCGGCCACACCCAGAGCAGAACCGGTTCTGCCCCTGCACAGCCCGACCTGTTCTGCAGCCCAGCCCGGCCCCTGCCAGATCCGTCCTGGTAACTACACCGCGGTGACGGCTCACTTGAAACAGTTCCAAAGCTCTCCCTTCCACATCTGTGAAGTGTTACTATAAAATAGCAACTGCTGCCGAAGCCAGGCAGCAGCAGGTTTCGGAGTGCCCAAAGCACTGAGCCATCCCCTGGGTGTGTTCAGAGCCTGTCACAGGAAAACACTTGGCTGTGGAGGGAACGGGGCTGAGGCCACCAGCACTGTTCTGCGCTGAAAAAAACTGAGGTTTTGGGGCAGATGAGTTCAGAGCAATGCCAGCGTAGTCTCTGTGCTCTCCTATCTGCAAGGCTATCAAAGCAAAGCTTGATGTCCTTGGGCAGGTGCTACGTTTCAGAGGTGGAAGATTCCAGTCACCACAGCAGGAACTTCAATGCAGCAGCACAAACAAGCTGATCTCACACCTCCCTTCCTGAAAAAACTGCTTCACTTCAAAGTCAAGAATTCCTGCACTTGCCTCTTACAAACCAATGTAAAGAAACCTCTAAAAAAATGTAAATAGACTTATTTATTAATTGAGTGACATTAATGAAGTCCTCTGGATTGTTTCACAATTTTTCTTTGGTCTCTCACATGAAGTTTCCTACATAGCAATGGATCACCAAGCTGTTGGGAATAAAGAGCAGGTTCTTGTCACACAGACCAACCTGCTGAGCAAAAAGAGCTCTCCTGGAGCAATGTATCTGATGATTTTAAGGAAATTATTTCAGGCCTAAACCCAGTCCTGGAGGGCACAAAGGCAGCAGCAGTGGTTTCTGACACCACCCAAGCCGACGTGGGACAGGGCACTTGCAGGAGCTCACGGCTGATCCCACACATCAGTGGCCTGGTGTGAGCAGCAGAACTGAGCTGCCCACACCAAGGTGCTGAGATATCAACTCAGCTGATCCCTTCAGTGGGAGAACCCTCACCTGGCAGGCAGTGAGACCCAGAAGGGCCCTGATGCCTTGCTGTGGCTTCAGCTGCCCCCAACACAGCACAGGGATGCTCTGAAGTGGCTTTGCAGCCAAATTGCAACAGAATCTGAATATGGAACAGGAGTTTTCATGTGTATGTAGAGTGAGAAAGATTATGTTCATGTAGTTACCCGCACCTAGAAGAAATGTATTTATTATCCTGCAAGCTGATGAATACCTACAGTAAAAAAAAGCTTCTCTTGGTAATTAAAACCTTGCATGAGTGGAAAGAATGGTCATTTTGTGACCAATATTAATATGTTTATAAGGTATCCAAATAAAATTTATATTATTACATTCTGAACTGTCTAACACTGAACAGTTAAAAATAACTCTATCATGCTGCACAGCATATGCTGCTGAATGACCACAAGCCCTGCAGCAAAGATATTCCCTTCTTTCAACTTTTAAGGATCATGAACACCACAGCAATCTATGTTTTTAAGGAACAAATAGATGAACAAATCTAATGAGCATGGGGCTGTGTGTGAAGGATCAGTACAGCCACTATCCAGAGCAGAAACCTCTGGCTAAGAAGGGCCAACATTTACAGAGCACCAATTGGTAGTAGGGTCAGATAAAGGAGCAGGAACTGGAGCAGAAAAGCATAATGACCACGAAGTTGTGAACACAAATGATGCCAAGGTGAATTTTAATAAAAATTTGATTCTGCTTACTGCATGGATACAGATCCATAAGAAAAATATGTGTCATTGTGTCCGCTGAGAACAGCACTTGTGATGAAGTTTAAAAAATGACTTAAGAGTGTTACAATTGCTCATAGCTTTCAGATAATCCATTTGGTATTTTTGAGTATTTTAAGAGTTAAATCATCAAAATTCAGATTTAATTGGAAGATACATCTGAGCTGAGCTCTGACAGAAGTATAAGCCTCACTGGTAAGGCAGCAGGGCTATTTAGCTGTCACTCGGTCATGTAAACTGCTGACTGCAAGCAGCAATTGAGTTACCTGGGCCTTCTACCTTCATTTTTAACACAGGAATTTTCCCAGCTAATAGCCTGCCTGCCTCTCTTGCTATTTAGGATTGGATGCATTTTATTTTCTATGCCGCAGCTTTAAATCAGAATGCCGACTGATTAGTTGAGGCCATAGGTATGATCCTGAAGTTCAGTGCTTTTGGCTGGAGAGGCTGTCAAATGATTTGGCACTGCTCTGGCCTTCTGCCATGAAAGCCTCTATTTCTTCCACAGTCCGTGGGACACAGGTGAGCAGCTCCATCCCGGTGGCTGTCACCACGATGTCGTCCTCGATCCGCACCTGCACAGGAACACACGGTTACCAGGGCACTCCAGGTGGGCAGGAGAAGCAGAAGCTTCCTGAGAGGCACCTCAGGCAGCAACAGCAGCCAGGGCACAAGGTGCTGGTGCAGCCCAGGCAGAGATCACACTGCGATGTGATGCAGTCAGAATTGCTGTCAGCACCTTGGCACGGGGCTCTGTAGGCTCCAGTTCCCCTTGGGCCACTGGCCCTGCCACCCTCCTGGGCTCACACAAGCCTCGTGGTGACCCCTGGAGTGTGGTGGCCCCTCAGGTGCCTCTGCTGCATTGGGAACATCAAGGACAGTCTGAGCAAGGTGCTGCAACAGTGAGTCCATGCTACGTCATTCTGTGGGGCCAGTGAATCCCAACCCCCTGAGAGCAGGAGCAGGAAAAAGAACATTCTTCCCTGGATTTGCCTCCAGCCTTCTCAGCACATGCCTTGCTAGGGACAGTGCCTGCTGATGCCCACAGTGTCTGCTCTCAAAGCTGTCCTGCTGCTCAGCTGCAACTCAGGTAGCTTCTCTTTGCACCTAAAACTTCTCTCTAAACACAACAACCCTTCAAAGTGAAACTTTGAACATGAAATAGCTTGTAGATGACATGCTAAACATTGAATTTTGAGCTGATGAGAAAGTCTTAAGCAGGTCAGACATTTCTTTTAAAATACAGTCACTAAATTTCAAATCACGGAAGGAAAAAGCAGATCCTCTCAGTTTTTCAACTCTTGCTATTAAAATGAAAAGTGTGCTCCATTTCTGTTTGTCTCTAATCTCGTCTTACCAGTTAATGTGCCTACACAGTCATTCCCGTTATCTTATCAGAAAAATGTTGCTAAATTGCTAAGCTGCAATAAAAGCAATTTTAGTAAGGTGCAAATCCAAAAGAACACAAACCCTGGGTACTCCCACCTTACAATTGCTTTAATTGTTTCTGACCTCTTGACATTTTCAACTAAAAATAAAGCCGGTTAACATTTGTACTTCTGATTGCAAAATAATCCATTTGTTCAAACAAAATGAGTCATCCAGTCCTTATTAAACTGTTTAATGATGTCTTTGTCAGATTATTTCTTTTACTTGGTACCAAGTTAAGTGTATTATAAAGCAGAATTAAATAAACAAACTCCATTGAGTTTACACATTTGTTCTGGACAGCTGTAAATTTGAAAGCTGTGAGGTTCTGTATGCTCAGTGTGCCTGAAAGGCTGGTGCCTTGCTGCACAAGAGATCAGCCACACAAGCAATGACTCTGCACTTGAACAGATTTGACCAGGATGGACTTTTTGATTCCCTGCTTCAAATTTGACTGCTGAGCAAAACATAACCCAAGGATTCAGCAGGAGGGTCCCACTGCACCCAAAGGCAAATCCTGCTGTGTGCCTGTCCTGCTGGGTCTTGGGCCTGGGCACAGCCTGGACCAGTCCTTGCCAAAACCCTGACGGTACCAGGCCAACCCTGCAGGAGTGCCAGAACCCAGGGACAGCCCTGGCAAGATGGTAAAAGCCAAAGCATCACTTTGGCAAGCCCAGCCAGGGTAAATGGAGCTGGACACAGCAATGATGTGGAAAGTAAAAATGTCACTGCAAAAGTAAGTCTGAGAGCAGAGGGAAGGCCAGCCAAAGCTAGAACTGACTCTGCCTACAGAGAGAGCCTTTTTCCAGCACTGCCAGCTTCACAAACCTCTCCCTGCTTGAGCTGAAATTCCCCAGCTACAGCAGCATATCAGCCACAAGTCATCTGCTTAACCAGTAACATTAGCAAAAAAGCAAGAAAAATGGCTTGTGTTTCCTGGTTCAGTGTTTCATGCCTTCACCAATACCTCTACACTCTTTGGGAGGATGGACTGACTTAAAAGCAGAGCAGATGAAAGCTAGACTATAGTGGGGAAGAACAAGTGGGGCAAGGTGTCTGTCCATGCTGTTCTCTGTCTAGGCCACAAGAGAAAATCAGGTTGGGGAGGGAGCTGGGAAATAGTTAAGAGTGATGAAAGGACCAGGGAAAGGAAGGTGTAGTGAGGTGAGACAGGATTGACAAATAATGGATAAAGAAAGCTGGGACTGGCTAAGGAGTCCAGGGAGGGAGATCCTGGGGGAGGTGAGAAGGGAGACATCCTGAATGAGGAGAGCACACAGGGGCTGGAGCTGCCCAAGGCAGGGAACTGAGAGTGACCAGGTGGAGGAGGATGATGCCAGGCCCAGAGACTCCTTGTGTAGGAGGAGCAGTGTTAGGAGATCACACAGTCCATCCAAAGCTGTGATCTGCTGTGAGGAGTGGGAGAGCCAGTGCTGTCACATCAGCCTGCTCAGCCTCAGCACCTCCAGATGGTCTTTGGGATGTGGATGGGGGCACACAGAACCACTGGTCCCCTGACCACCCACCACTCCCTAGGAACATGCCACTTCTTTCCACAGAACCTAGCCCTTCCTCTGCTGGATGAATCTCACCTGAAATGGATGCTTGCCACAAGAGAGAATTTCCAATTTTCAGTCCATAATTTTTCCTTTGCTTAAAAGCAACATGAGTGCAGAGGAACAGGCACTCAAGGGGAAGGAAATGGTTTCATTTGCTCTGTTTCTTCACACCCTCCATGCTTCACCCTGAGTGTAAAGTCAGCAACAGCAAGAAGCAGCTTCAGAGGACCTGCAAAACCTTCCCCACAGGAGATCCTGTCATTTGGTCTTGTCTTCTGTCCAAATGGACAAAAGATGCTGGATCTGCCTGGCAAGGTTCACTGGCTTGGGACTGCCTTTTCCAGAGGGGGACAGTGGTTATGAAACTTGCTCTCAGAGCTGTCCCTGTCTGCAGGCTCTTTGTTCATTAGTACTGCTTGTTTCAGGGCTACAGAGTGGTTTGGAGTTGAGCACTGGAGTGTGAGGTTCACTGCACCCCCAGCTTTCAGGGTGCTCTGCAAAAACCTAGGAGTGGCTTTACTTTTTTGGTGTGAAATGGCAGACTTGAAAAAACAACTCCTGTCAAGATCCCGTGGCCAGGAATGCCAGGACTGCTCCAAAAATGCCTTTTCCTTATCGAGGGTAGTGGCATGATCTGTCCAGAGAGACCTGATTGCACAACAGCCTGACACCAGCACCAGGCCATCATGTGGCTCGACTCAGTGGTCCCAACCCTGCCCACAGCTGGGCTGTGGGGGCACAGCCAAGGGCAGCACAGGAGTTAAACACCAGGGCTGCTGCCAGCTCTGTGCAGCCTCGCACTTTGTCCTCACTTACTAATGCAGCCATGCTCCCCAGAGCCTCCTGTGCTACCTTCCAAGGGAAATGGGGTTGAAGCACTCACTAATTTCTTTTGGATGATTATATATATACAAGGCTTTTGACAATCAACAAACTATTTTGGCCAATTAAATAATCCAGATTTGCATGATGACAGATCTCAGATGTCAAAAAAGGCAACTGGTGAAATGTCCTCTTTTTTTGAAAAAAAAATCTATTGATCATTTATTTGATTATGGCTGTGGAAAGCAGCAACACTATCTCTGCAAGACCTTAGAGTGGGACACTTGCCTGGCAATGATGACAGGATGTGACCACACATGGGACCATCCAAAGCAGAGGAGCACACATGGGGCTGGAGGACCCTGGGTCTGTTCCTACAGCTGGTGTCCTACAGAGGCAGCTGTGTGTAGCCAAGGGAATTTATTTCAACTCAGCCACTGACTTACCAGGGATTTTTAACAGAGCAACCTTCTCACGAGCAGAGTTTGACTTCTGTATCTCAGAGGGACTGGTCAGGAAGCAGAGCTGCTACATCAAACCTGGCTGCAGGGCTGGGGAAGGCACTTTGCTGTTGTTACACACAGTGGCTATGCCAAGGTGCTTTCTGCAGAGGCCTGCAGGCTCTGTGCTCAGTGACTCTCATCCCATGCTGTAGCCTTCCTGGCACAAGCAGGTTTCATTCACAACCAAGTCCTCATGCCAAGAGAACCTTTATTTTAAATGTCCACGTTTAAATGTTCACATTTTTATAGAAGAGGATGAATATTAGTCGGGTGAGGCCATGTACTTTATTACATTAACTGACACAGATGGGAAAAAAAGCCTCAGGTGCCCAGTCCCCTCATCCAGGCTCAAAAAGAAGCATTAAACTACAAGCTAAAATACAGGTTAAAAAAAGCAGGTCTTACTTTAACCTAATTATGTTAATTAGACAAGGGTTAAAGAAGATTTATAAGCAACTAGCAGTAGGTTTTGGGTTGCCTTCACCTATCACTTCCCTTAGAAGAACTTTTAAAGGAAGTTAACTATGTACATTGTGAGAGCTGCTTTCCTATGAAAACTTTTGAAGGAATGCTGTGTAGCACTATTACTGTGATACAATAATCAATGCTAAAAAATAGATGAGCATAATGTTTATTGCCTAGAAAACAATTTCATTTCACAATACAAATTCACCATAAACTCAGAAACGGAGCCTAATCTTCTGAAAAATAAAAATCAAGACAGAGACAACTACATGGGTCTCTGAACCAAAGATAGAAGCAGTTAAATATCTTGCTTTTTATTTGGTTTAGCATTTATTCTGAGTAAGGGAAGTACTATTGTTTTGAAAAATATTGTAATATTAGCGGATCTTCAAGTTCCTGGGCTTTGTAAATCTGTTTAATTTTTAAATGAGAAAAATCTGTAAACAAAAGAAAGTAATGCATTTTAACACTCATCTGTCTTTCAGCATTTTCTCTAAGTTGCATAGTTTTCAGACATTAAGTCTAGTGCTAGTTCTACAAATCCTAGGGAAAAATAAAGCCTGAACAGAGACTGAATGTTTAAGGCCAAAAAAAAACCCTGAATGGCTTTACTGTGTCTTTGAGAAAACATCATATGAACTGCATGAATCAGTAATCAGCTTATGAAGAATGGAAATGTCAAACCCTAAAGGGCAGCATTTGGAGTCAGCATTTCCCCTTCCCCGAGGATTCAGCTGCTTTTCCTGAGCAATACACACAAGTGCATGCACATCCCTCTATTTGCACATCTGTGTTTGTTCAGGAGCCTGTGGGGCAGAGTCCAGGCAGAGCAAAGGTGCCCCGGGGCAGGCGCGGTGCCAGCGGCCCCTGTCCCACGGGATTTGTGACCTCGGCAAACTGGACCTTGCTTTTGCAGATGGAGGACTGCAGTCCATGTGACTGGAACGTCCCAAAACTGGCCCAGGAAGTCTGTGAAGGACTGAACTCAACAGCTGACAAGTAAAGAGTGTAGGGCTCCAGACAGGGCAACATGCCCCGAGCACAGGGACCTGCACTTGACCCAGCAGAGGTAAAAAGCCCTGGTGAGGAGGTCCCTGAGCAGCAGTGGCAGCCACAAGGGCTGTGCCTGTGCCTGAGGTGTGCAGGGAGCTGGGCTGGCCATGGACCTGTCCCAGCAGTGCAGCCACAGGAACCTCACACTGACTCGAACTCCCTGCTACTGCAGCTCCTGCAGCCTCTTCATGGCTACTCCAGGCAGCACAAATTACAATAAATGCCTACAGTCTTGCCTTTTCTGGCACACTACAAGAGCTTTGCTTCTCAATGCAGGGACTTGTCATGGTCAAGAAAATTATCCAAAGCCAAAAAACACATGAATTCAAGGTGAATTTATTAAAAATCCACAAACTCCCTGTGTGGACAGACTTAGAATTACAGTGCTGTTACTTCAGTGAATGTTAGTTCATTTTGAAGTGAATTACAATAAACCAAATTAAGAACATTTTAATTAGTGCTGAGCTCTGCAGAGGGAAATGGACAACTTACTTCCTTTTGTGGAATGTATTTTACTTTTACACTTAAAGGCAGATTGGACTGGCTGTAGTGAACTCTTCAGCTAGAACTGACACCAGTACTAGCCCCTGTACTATTAGTATTTGTCAGTGAAAACACTGGGCTTTACAAGATCTTTTTTAAGCCCATAGAAAGGAAGTTCTCTGGCATGCTTCTATGAGAAATACTCACTCACTCTGGATAAACTAGAATGAAACATCTTGTTCATAACTAAGCAGTCCACACAGCACAAATTGCATCTTCTATTTATGCAGAATCAAGTCAGAATGGTAAAGATGGAAAAACTTATTTTGATTGCATTATAATTCAGCTTTTGTGAAGAATTCAGAAATATTCAGATGTATTCCAGTCTCAGATTTTATTTTCATTCTTCTCCTGGACAAAATCAAGTGACAACATCTGGCTCAGGGTATGTGTGTATTATTATTTTTTCTCTCTAAGTAAAATGTATTGTTCACAGGGGGATCAGAGATTAGATTTTTGCTCAATCTCTTTTGGGCTGCCCCTTCTTTTAGCAAAGTTTGTTGGCTAGCTCTCCTTACAAGTCATCATTACAGGAAGCTTAGCAAAAATGAGGGAACAAAGTTTGCTTGAAATCTCTGGAACAAACGTGCCTGATACAGCAACTCATTACCAAGCTGGAGATCCCATGCTGTCACTCCTGTTCTGTGCACCCACAGGCAACAGGTGAGCCACAGGCACACCTCAGGCTGAAGAAATGGAGTGGGCATTCACAGCCATTTGGGAAAAATGTGGGCTTTGCTGAGCAGGTTCAGGGAAAGCTCACCAGGAATCAATTCAATTGCCAAAAAGCTCCCACAGAGGGTTTACAAGGAAAACAAAGACAGTTAAACCTGTTTCCATTGCAGTGTTGTGCTGCACAAGCACAGCACAGTGTCCTTTTAAAATACATTGCAGCATGTGGTGTCATACAGAATATGCTCACAGTTAGGAAATGCAGAATTAGCTGCCTTTTGTTCACCAGTACCTCAGTTTATCTGGCTGGCAAATCTTGATAAGGAAACACCACAGAGACAGATAATGTCCCAGACCTCAGCAGCGAATTAAATACCAGCAAGAGTAAAGTCCTGTGTCTCTTAATAAGGCTGCACCCACATCATGGGTGGCTGCCCTTGAGCCTGGTTGGCTCACATGACTGGGGATAACACACACAACTTTTCTGTCAGGGCTGGTGGTTCCAAGGCAGCTCAGACCAAAGTGCTACAGTAATCACCCTCTCAAGGCTGGGGTACAGTGATAAATCAGTCAATGGCAGCAGCAGACAATTCCTAATGAGTGACTTTTCATACCAAAAAAATCACCACCACTGCCAGCGATTGCTCGCTGCACTGAGACTCAGCAGCAGAGCCAGGGGAGGATGGGGCATGGCAGCTGCCTGCTCTATCTCCTCTGTGCAGGAATACAGAGACTTGCAGAACAATGAGGCACCCTTCAAATGCTTGCCCTGCTGGAATAAAAACCCACTGGAAGCACTGCTGAATGCTCTGTGAGGGCGGTGGCTGTGAATGGGAAATGTGCCCTGGACTGTGTGTACAAACAAGGCCCCTCTACTTGCTGCTGCAAGGGAATGATTGCCCAGATCAACTCCACCTTCCCTGGCCAATCCTCCTGTGCACACTGCTGCCTGAGCCTGTCACACTGAGCATGGCTGCTCTGGAACCCCATCAGCCATTCTTCTGGTAAAAGGGGAAGGCTCCCCCAAGGCACAAGTTTCACGCCATTCTGTCAATAATCCTGTAAGAGCAATTATTGCTGTTTTCATCCACTGCCTCCCCAACTTAAACAGCATCAGGCTCTTCTGCCCTGGCAGGAAGCACTGGACTGTGCTGCTGTCAAAGAAGCCAACTCTGGACTACAGAACTCAGTCTCTTATTTCATAACATACATGTTTCACACATTAGACAAAATACCTACCTGGCAAGCCACTGTATGGTGCTGGTCAGAGGATATTTCAGTCAATGGGAAAATACAGATCTATCATTAATCACTACTACAAAACCACATTAAAAAATTGGAATAAAACCCCTCAGTTTGTCTGCAGAGTCAAACAGTCCAAATGACTCAAGGTGCTGCTTCAAGAACAGCGATACATCACGACTCCCAAAAGACTTCTCCTCAGATACACAGCAAGGGCAAACACAGAGAAAACCAATCAATAGAAACATCAGCTCAGAAGGACTCACCCCGCCGAAGCCTCGGAAGCGCTGCAGGACGCTGGTGTTGAAGAAGCAGGCCTGGGCAGGGTCCTGCAGGGCCTGCTGCAGCAGGGGCTCGATGAAGTAGATGCCCGGCTCGATGGTGAGCACCATGCCCGGCTGCAGGCGGCGCGCCGTGCGCAGGCTGCGCAGCCCCGGCTCCTCCACGCGCTCCACGCCCTGCACGACACACATCCTGCTCACACAGCAGCACATGCAGCAAGCCCTCCTCTGCTGACTGCTCCATTAGACACACAAAATATTAAAAAATAATCATAAAGGACTGAAACTTAGCTATGCAATTACCTCCCTCCCATCAGTCCTCATTTAGCTTTCCCATAAAGTGGTGACCGGTTTTCAACACAACTTCCCAACTTGGTTTTTTGCACCACAGAAATCATGGCTTTGGATATGCTTGGTACTGGTACACTCTGCCTTGGGAGAAATACTGCACTACCTGCAAAAATAATTCCTTGCACTATTCCTTGCTCTACCCTCCCTTGCAAAGTATGGTATTGTAAGTGACATGCAAATCTTGCAATGCCCCTGCCACGTCATGGCTGAAACACCTCAACTATGCAGCAGAGAACAATTTCTCCAAGGATATGCAAATACTTATTCTCACTAAATGTTATTAAAATTACACATTTATGATCTTGATTCGGGAGCAATGAGTCTACACATGACCTCATAAAAGCAGCCCATTTAAACTAAACTTTTGTCAGATTCAGACTTTCAGGCAACATGGTGCTGATGGGTATTATTAAAAGTGAAGTCAAAACAAGTCCGAACTAGCAAAACATTCTCTTCTTCCCAAAAGCTGGTAAAATAAAATTATATATGAGGACATGCTTAGCCAAGGAATTAGAAACACTGCAAAGACTAGTTCCAGATATTAACTTCCTTCCCCCTAAATGTGCCAGGTATTGCAATATCAGAATAAATATATCTCAATCCCATTAGTTTTTTGAAAATTCTTTGCCACTGTAGCAAAATTTCCCCAACAAATTATCATAATGACCCATGAACAGCTCACAAATGCACCAGCTTGCAGTCATGCACACACACTCTGCTCATGAAACCTTTTCTGCTTTAGCCAGCGAGTCTGAGGTTAACATGTCTGTGAGACCGTGGCATTATTTATCTGGTGTCCACTTGGCTTTCCTGCATCTTGCTTCTGGCCAAAGCCACGGTACTTTCCCTTGCCAGCAGAAGGGGAAACTGGTGTCAGCATCACTATCAGCATGACTGGCATCACAAGGATGGAAGTTCCCCTTTCTCCCAGACAAACCCTGCCCAGCACCACCCTTGGTGCTGGGGCACCATGTCCAGGCACAGCCAAGCCCTCGTGTTTCTGCCAGGCCAGGGCAGGAGGATGGAGGGAGCACACCCTGCACATTTCCCATGTTTTTATCTTACTGAATCATTCCCTCTTCAGAGTGGGCACAGCCCTGCAGTATTGTTTGCTCTTTCCCAGTTCAGGGAAAGCCCATTTTAAAGAAATACTTTGCAGCAGCCCCTCCGCAGTGCTTGCTCAATTCTCACTGGTCACCCAAGCAATGCTGGGGTTGCTTTTGCTCCCTTTGCAGAGCTTATTCTTTTCCAATGCACAGCATCTTACAGCAGCCAAGATTTCTAGAGCTAAGCCTGGACATTTGGATGTAGGTTTGCCCATTTTGACTGTGTGCTCAATATGTTTTATGTTGTACGTTTGATTTGGACTTTGCAGAGCACTATATATTACACCAAAATAAGAAAATATGGTTTTGTTTTACTGAGCCTAGGAAACAAGAACACTGTGATATTAAGCAAGGCATTTTGAATTTGTATTCTTATCAAAACTCAAAGAAAATCAATATATTTCTAAACTTGAAACAATAACTGCACTGAAATGGAGCCATTTTTTCTCTCATACTGCCCCTTGGGGTTTGGCATTTCACACATTCATTGTAATGTGTAAAGGAAATGAGGGCATCCAATCTTGTGGATTAATCTCTCCATGAGCTGTAAACAATTAGATTAGTGTCTGGACCTTTTGGTGCCTCGCCAAGTATCTATCGGCTACTTCACAGCAAACAACCCATATTTGGCTTTTAAGTACACTTCTCAATTCTACTTGTAAATGCCTTTTCCAAGGCAGTCAATCCAAGACAGATGCTAGACAGACAAATGCAGAGGGAGGAAAACAATCGCAAACATCCTCCAAAGGCAGCCCTGGCACAGCATCCATATTTTTTTGTCTTTACTTAAAATAAATGGTGTTTAACATCAGGTGTGACAATACAGTCTCAGTAGCCCCCTCTATTTACCTCTGTACAGCTGCTAAAGCAGTGGTAGGCATTTTGTCTAGACTGCTTGCAGTCTGATCCTGCTTTTAGTTCTTCCTTCAAGAAGCTAACAGCAACTGAGGAACAAGACCCAAGATACACATTTGGATATGTCTCTCAGCAATGCAGGGAGACTCCCTGAGGCACCTGAATATTGCTGCTCACCCAAAAGTCAAATATTAATTTCTCTGGAAAGAATTTGTGAAGTCTTTTTGCTGTTCTCCACATCCTATCTCAGTCCTAGGTTGTGCTGGCCCTAGGTTTCATCTCCAGGTCTTTGGACTGTGCAGGTACTGATGCAGCTATATCTCTACCAAGAAAGCATCACTGTTACAGAATTCCTCAGGGAAGGAGGACATGATGTATATCTAGGTCTTGAACTACCCGAGCTGAGGCCTCGCTGAGGCCTTGCTGAGGCCTTGCTGAGGCCTGACCTGAGGCCTCGAAGCCTGTGACGCAGTTAAAATTACTTGGTAAAGTTGTGGCGCAGTGAGAAATAGATATTAAGGTGTCAGGGAAAGATAATGGGGTTTTGAAGGTCACTGAGTGAAGTTGTTAGTACGCATGTGTTAGCCACCTTAAGGACAAGTTAATTAATGTGTGTTTGCATTCTTCTCCCTGCTGTGTGCCAATGAAAAAGCTACTGACTTTGTAAACTATATAGAAATGTATATAAGCTGTCATTTTAGACGAAATAAAGGAATAATGTAGTGATAACCATACTGGTTGGACCTGCATTGCTTCTGTCCAACTCTCTTTTTTATTTTGGGTAACCCTGGCAACACATCTCCAGTGGGTTTCAAAGAAAGAGTAACACTGCTCAGCTTTTCCAAGCTGGACAGCAGTGGGTGGGCTTATCCCTTTAACAGAGGCTACCAGGGCGTTCACCAGGAGACAGATGTGTGAGATGGCTGAAGAGACAGGCTCTGGCTATGGCTTGTATGTGGCCACTCACTGAGCAGAGGACAGCCCCAATCCAATTTGCTGCGAGGCTGAAGGACAAAATGAGCTGGCACAGGAAATAAGCAGAGAGGGGTCAGTGACCAAACTGGGTAGATGACAAAATCCCTTCTTTTGAGAACAGTGCTGGATTAAAACACACATCAGACCATGGCTTCAGCATCCCAAGTGACATCTGATCTCTGTGCACTCATGACCACCTTGGTAGCCACCACACCCAGCAGGTCCAGGGGCTGGCAGCTCTCAGTCTGCTGTGGTTGTTTATGAAAAGCAGGACAAACTGAGGACTTTTCTAAATGACTGAAACACCACAATCCCCAAACAGAAGATGACAGGTCTGAAACAAGTGTTGCCATTTTTCATCAAGTCAAACTCTTTTGGGAGCAAAGCCCAACAGGGCAACCTTGTACTGTCATCCATCAGTAGGAATCTTCAGCCATTAATGGATTTCCTTCTTTGTGAGGAGGAACCTTCCCTGCACCTTGCAGCTAAACAACTCAAGATTTGTTTTTAACAATGCCCATGATGTTGTTTTGCAGTCAGACGAAATGAAGAGTGAAAATGTGAGTGCAGGTACAGCAGCTGTGTGGGTACCTGTTTCTATCATTATTATACCCTGGAGGCCTGGCCACTGAGCAGGACCCTTTTCACAGGGCTGCACAGAGAGAAAGTATAAGCTGATAATTTGCCCCCCAAAAGTACACAGAATAGTCTAGAAAATATGAATGCCTAGGCATCTAAAAAGAGACTTGCATTTATATTCTGTGAAAACTAAATTTTGAATATATTCTCCTGTATATTGCAACAACAGACTATATCTGAAATTGTTTTCTAAGACTGAGCTTGTTTGGAGGTTCTGCTCACATTGCAAGATTGAGACACTCCTCCTCCAGTAAGCATAGATGTATGACACTGTCATTTGTGACTGTACTCCTGCCAAGAACATTGGATTCCAATTAATGGTTCATCTAAGGTAACAAAAACCAGCATGGCTAGGCAATAAGGACTGTCAAGGGAACAAGAGAATTATTTTGTAAACTGATTTTATTACTATGTAAGCAAAATAAAAGTTCAAATTAAGTGTACAGTAATACAAAATATTACTATTTTTGGAATGAGCAGGGAATTAGGAAGTATGCGAATCTGCCTATTTCCCAGAAAAAGGATTAGAATTTGCAATATCCCCAGAATATCTCAGTATAAAGATGAACTACTGCTTGCTCCTAAGTGGTTAATATGTTGCTTTTTCCAGGGAAGAGCTCCATTGTGAATCATGCTGGATCTTGTTCCACAGGCACTGTCTACCAGGCAAAGCCATCAGAAGCAGAGGCAGCTCCAGGCACTCAGGCCTGACCCTGGGTTTGGTTTTGGATCAGAAGAGAAGAAAACCCCAGGTGAAGGCCCTGTGCTGGCTGGGGCCCACCCACAGGGCCCTGGCAGTAGCCAGAGATGCACAAGTGCAGAGGGAAGCAAGGGCATCCTACCTGCCAAAACCAGAGGCTGCAGGTTGGCATCACCCCAAAGTTTCCTCAAGCCAGCCATGGCAACAAACCCCAGGCAGGGCAGAGAACACCTGAGGTGCCCATAACTGCAAACTCTGAACCACAGCAAAAGACTCTTTAGTGACACAATCTAGTTTCACGTTCTCTTTTCCAGCTAAATCATCACAGAACTTTTTGGAGCCTGCCAGACTGTCCCAGTTGGAACACATCCAGTACAGTGAAGTCCTAACCACTTTACCAAGCTAAGTGCAATCAAGTATTTAAATTAATCAGAATACTAACATTACATTTAGATAATATGAAATGAGCACCGAAGTGAAATCTCAGCTCTTTTACTCTTCCCTATTCTCCCACTGCATATACCTAACTTCTAATTAGCTCATTTAATATAAAAAGAACAGAGCTCTGTGCAGCTAGGAAAATAAAAGTCTCAAAATCCATTTCATGTGTCTCCTGGTCCCTTCTCTCTAAGCCCTTGTTTCACTTGCTGAGTGTTACTAATGGAGATTAGTTTATTCAATCTATCCTGCTTTTCCCCAGCAGCCTGAGCTGCCTACAGTCACCTGCAGGAACTGCTGTCAGTCCTGCCTTTGAAATCAGCAGCAGGTTACAGGAGAATATGCCCCAAGCACCACATATCACTCGTGGCATTTGCAAATCAAAGCTTCCACTTCTGCAGGAGAATCTAATTACTAGCTGGAGCTTTTGGGACACAGCTCAAAGTTAATATTGGGGGAATAGAAGACACATGATGTTTAACTGGCTATTTTACCTGAAGTGTTTTCTTCTTTTTCTAAGTATTAACTGTGGCATCAGGTTTAAGTTACTTAATAACTTTCCTGTTATTGCAGGGAATGAGGAAAAATATCTGGCACTTACTTGAGGCACTGCTGCCTCATGATTCAGCTGGAGCTGAATTCCAATCCACCACTACAGCATGGTTCTGAGCAGAACTCTCCATATAATTTTTACTTTCTGATCCTCTGATGTTACCAAGCTCCAGTGCTATCATAATGGAAATAACAAAACATATGGATTGTATTTTTTCTTTTCTTAGAACCTGAATCTAAGTCTGAGAAAAAAAGAGATAGCAAATAGTAAAATCACCGAGTTGACAACTACAGCATTAACCTGGAAGATGAGGAGAATATTTGGAAAAATTTTATAAGAATTTTATGAGAAATGAGAGAAAGAATTGTAAAAGCTACCAACAACACTGTTTTAAAATGTAACCAATGACAAATACCATTTAAAATCTAATGAACAAATTTCTTGTTACACACAGAAAGCAGACTTTTAAGTCTTCATTTAAAGTTTTTATTTGAAGTTTTAAATGAAAGAGCTTTTTCTTTTGTGATCTTTAGATACCATTAGTGAAAACTGTATAGCAAAAACCCAAAGTGTATCAATGATATCAATGATTTTTTTTTCACGTAATTGAAAGCAGAACTCTACTGTTTTGCTTTTTCTCTCCTACTGCACCTAGAATGAATTGTTCAAAAACACACAAGCTCCATTAGTTGCTGCTAAAATTTCAGAAATATTTGGACAATAAATATCCAGATAAAAACTCTGTTAGCACACACAGTCTTTTGCAAAAAACTTCAGTAAGTCAAAGAAACATAAGCAAGTATCTCTGTCAAAAAAAAAAATAAAAAAAATAAACAGAATGAATGAAACCCAAACCAAGCAACTAAAAACCTCAAGTCCTTAACACCTTCTTTCTCAGCAGAGCGGAACTCTGGGGTACGACAGGGCATGTCTGCATCCTGGCACTGCACTGCCCCACACCTGAGCCTTCCCTCCTCTGCCTCTGCTCAAGTCTCATGTTCCATAAACAGCCAGACACCAGCATCTGTCCTCACAGGGAAAGGAGCTGGAAACTGATCACAGCTTTTCTGGACACGAGATGACAGCAGGGTGAGATCTATTAGCCTAACTCTGGGAGGGGTTTAAACCTCTAAACTGACTCTGGGAGGGGTTTAAACTCCACTGAAGCATCCTAGGCTGACTCTGGGAGAGGTGTAACCCCCACAGAAGAATCCTAGGCTGACTCTGGGAGAGGTGTAAACCCCACTGAAGAATCCTAGGCTGACTCTGGGAGAGGTGTAACCCCCACAAAAGAATCCTAGGCTGACTCTGGGANGGGGGTCCCATGAAGCAGAAGCAGTGAGTTTTTTCTCCTAACCTTTTCTCAAGGTGTACAATCACTTGCAATAACGAAACCAAAAGTTAAAACTCATGAAAAGCCCTTTTACTCTTTGTGAAGTAAAGGCACTCTAAGTGCCCTCNTCTGGGAGAGGTGTAAACCCCACAAAAGAATTCTAGGCTGACTCTGGGAGGGGTTTAAACCCCACTGAAGGATCCAAGGCTGCAGGAAACTCTCCTGGTTGGTGTTTGACCCAGCAGGTACAGTAAGCACTGTGGATTTCAGTGCTGCTCTGCCATGGAAAGGCAGTTTTCACTCACCTGTTTTCTTCCTNAGCCGGAGCAAGGCTTTGCAAAGTTATGGCAAGTGAAGTAATTTGCACCACCAGGGCCCTACATAACAGCTTTAGGCTTCTTGGTAAATTCACTTCATCCTCTAATTCTTAAAGGAAAAAACATTAATGCATCATTTGCAATGCTAACCACAAAAAAAAAAAAAAAAAAAAAAATCTTCTGCTTTAGCATAAAGTTGGATACATAAGGAAAACAGTTTTTTGCCAGAACCAGATTATTCCTGCATTCTCCAGTATGTTTGGTGACTTAAATTCCCAGTCAGTTCCCAGTCAGTCATCTGGGATCTGGGAGCAAGCTTTCTGTTAAAGCCAGACACAGTTTGTGCACAGCAGAGATGTTCCCCAAGCATGCACAGTGATGGAAGGATCTGGGTAACTCCAAAACAGATCTCCAAACTTAATTCGTGATGCAGAATAGCAACAAAAGGATCAGCTTTTCATGAGAATGGAATTAAAAATTTAAACTAAGGTAAATCTTATAATTTTAAAAAACAAAACGAAATTAAACTCTTAATTCATAAGATGTGAAAATCACAGTAGTTATTAACCTAACTTCAATTAACTGGCTTATTATTATAGAAAGTCATCAAATGTACTTAGCATTCTTTAGAGCCTTATAGTCAATTAATATAGCATGAAATTGAATCAACTCAGGCATCTAGAGACACAGAACCTAGATTTAAATGAAAACTTCAGCCTCATCTACCTCAGGGTCTGGAAATTTGGGGCCACCTACCATATTTTCTTCACTGCAACAGGCACAAACCCTCATTTGTATCCCATATCGAATTTACCCAGAAACAACTGAAGGAATGTGAGAAAACCATCCCCATGATTAAATTTCACAGCAGAAGCTAAGCCCAGTGGGGTTTTCACCCTTTGAAGCAAGCTCTGTGTGACTGAGGGCCAGATTTTCTGAAGTGATTAGTACCACTGGGGCTGAATTTTCAGAAGAGCTCGAGCTGCAGTCAGACCCTCAGAAGAGGGAGGCGGGTTTTCTCTCCCCAGGGAGCTCCTGGCTGCTCAGCACTCCTGGAAACCAGCACCTCTACTTGTGTGCTTCACTGGGAGCACTGCTGCTTACACCACTGTCAACATGTTTGTCCTGAAATAAGGTTGCCAAGACACATTCATTACTGGCCAAAACCAATTATTCTTTATCGCAGCAAAAAATAGGAAGGGAAATATTATATTTTCTAATATCCCAGAGTATACTTTGCAGAAAATCTGCAAGCATTTACAGCGTTTGTCAAAGAAGAAGAAAGTGCTTGTTCAATGCTGCATGTGAAAGCAGCTTACTGGAAAAGATGAAAATTTATTGTTGCCAATTTTGAAAAAAGAAATCTTTGGCTACCAATGAATAACTAATCTAAGCTAACAATGTCTGGAAATAGTTTTTTTGGAACACACAAAACTTTCTGATGGATAAAAATTAGGAAATTAACGTTTATTGTATTATTTCAAATGTAACTGTTTACACTTGAGGAAAATAATGGAATAATATCCACTTGGAAAGTTTTTATTTTTAAAAAATCGTTTGTAATGCTCCCAGAAATTCTCTCGGCCAAAAGCAATGAAGTTGCTTTTTAACCAGCTAGAAAAAAGAACATGATGCTATGGGCAGGGGCTCAGTGTACAATAAACACCAAAATGGCTTTATAAAAATCTTTGTGAAGATCTCGCTAGCTGGTAAACATTTAAAATGCACCACAAATCACTCCAGAGTGTACCAGATGTCTTCAAAATGTGTTTTTTCACAAAACAACGAGGCATGGATCATAAGCCTTCTCCCATTTAATACAGACACATCCCATCCTTGCAGGAAAGGTGCTCAGTTGCTCGTGTTCAGATTCCCTTGGGCAGCACCACATCCCCTGCATCCTTGCACCCTGCTGTGGGCAGGGACCAGGGCTCCCATGAGGGCTTCACCTCCCTGACAGGCTCCTGGTGTGTCCTTCCCACACCCAGGGACCTCATCTTAGCCCA
Source organism: Illadopsis cleaveri (assembly GCA_013399915.1). Lineage (NCBI taxonomy): Eukaryota > Metazoa > Chordata > Aves > Passeriformes > Timaliidae > Illadopsis > Illadopsis cleaveri. The sequence goes on along the minus strand of VXBB01018248.1, from coordinate 717,918 downwards.
AGGGCCTCCTGCTCTGGTCAGAGAGAAGGGAAAGGTCTACCAGAGGTGAAATTAATGCTGCACAGAGTTTAAAGGGTTTGTGCTTCTGCAGAGCCTGGAATTCTTAGTTTTTCAAACTAAGGTGATGCCATACACCCATCTCTGTGCACTTTTATATGCAAATACAGAGCATTAGCTATTTGTTTGTGAGCTTTCATACATGCTTCTTACGCAAGGAATTTGCTATTTAGGATGAGATTTTGAAAGTAAATTAGCCATGCAAACATTCTTCATGTAAGAATGCAGTTGCATGCCAACACAAACAAATAGCTTTAGTATTTGCAGGTATAAAATTCTTTGTAGAGCTCTGGCATTTTTACACACAGTAAGTACAAAACTGGAGAGCCTAACTCATTTGACAATACAGTCCCTATATCCATTTTTACCTGTAACAGGCTGCTCTTTCAAAATTGTGGATAGATCAGTTTGCTTTCAAAAAATGACCCTTAAATTATATAATATACCATATAATAACGATTATAAACTCAGTCATATGAAAAGAAAAACTGTTGTCAAAAAATTATTCCATAGCTTGTATGCCACACTACTGAAATCTGCTGAGAGATGGAAAGTGTACAGGGTCCCTTGCTCCAGACTCACACAAAATCAGCTCCTGAATTCTCCCTTGACAGTAAGGTACCTGCTCTAACCTCAAAGAATACAGCTTTTAGGCAAAAAAAAGAAGGGTACTTTGCACTCAGAATTCTTCTCACTTGTTCCTAAAATTTAGTTTTCTCTTTACGCTACCAAGTCTTGAACACATGCTCCTGTTTTTTAAGTCCACCAAATTCAGAGGGGTTATTCACAGCACAAGTGAAAACAATCCAAGCAAAGGCATGCAGCAGCAAGGTCCTGGATTTTAAAGTTTATGAACTCTCCAAGTAACCACAGTCTTTGTGCTTTGCTGAATGTCTCTATTTGTACACAGAGAGAATGCACTTCAGAGGAACAAAGGGACAAGCATCCATCCTTAATGTACCAGCTAGTGCAGAACCTTAAAATCAGAATAGGACTGCTTTTGGTTTTTGTTTCATTTTTATTCCATGTAAGTTTATAAGCTGATGCTAATACATCATTACCACAGTACTGTATCTCAACTATAATTATATTGTGAATGTAGTAAGTATCCTCAAATATTACCCTGTAGTATATTATACAAATATTATACTGTAGTATCCTCAAACATTACACTGTAGTATACTGTTTCTCTTCTGCCTGTAAAACTCAACCAGCCATAGCAGCTCTTATGTAGCCTGGTCACCCCACATGAACAAGCACCAAAATACGCTTAAACCTTACCTAGAAAGTTCCTAGTTTCTTTTGCAGATTCTTGCAAAAGAACAGCTTACATATGACAGGAGACAAACGATCCATTTTTCTACTGCATTATTGAAAACCCTTAAGCAGTTAGCCTCAAGTAACCACAACCTAACACAAACACAGTCCTTCTGAAATCTTTCTGAAGCTGCTGTAAACTTTCTTTATTCAAACCTTAGGTACAACTGGCTGTAGAGATTTTACTCTTTTAGTTATCATGGCAGATAATGCAATTATTTAGTTAATTAATTGCAGTTAATTGGTTACAGAATTTTACCTATTCTGCTTTCAGATCATAGTCATGAATCACCAAATTAATTCAAGGAAAAAGACAATCATTCTGTGTTTTCTGCAGCAACTCAGAACACAAGAGGTTATGCTTTCACATTTGCAAAGACTGGAAGACTTGATGGACTTTTTCTTTCTGCTGTCACTCCAAGACAGCACATCTCCACCAGTGCCCACGCTGACACTGGACATCAAGACAGGGCTCTGAGCCATTGTTTCCATATGACACAGCCCCAGGTACAGCAGGGGGCTCCTGCAGCTGCCTCACAGCTGGAATGGAGCAGGTGAATCCTGCCAATACAGGACTCAGGTAGACTGAGATGCTCTGCCACAGCCCAGGTGTTGGGTGGTACCTGTCAGAGCAGTGACTCACGAAGGAACAACACAGTGTATGTAGAAACTGGTGAGGTAAGGAATGCCCAAAGAGCACCATCAGTTGATTTCTTCCCATAAACAATTTATGTTTCAATGAACTACTAGATTTCCTTAGAGCAAACTGCATAAGATACCACATCTAAAAAGGAGACACTTAAATGCACATCTGCTGTACCTCTGAGAAGATGCCATTGGGTAACCACACATAAAGCATGGGCAATGCTGACTGAACCGAGGGGGTTAACCTGCAGGGGAGCTGAGAATGGACAAACACTAACCTCTGGGTAGCCTCCAACATCGTGCACATCGATTCCAAGTAGGTGTCCAAGTCCGTGTGGCATAAATATTGCACCCAGATGAACCTTCACCATGTCATCCACATTGCCTTTCAGGATGCCAATTCTGGTCAGCTCCTCCAGATGGACTCTGTCAGCCAGACGGTGCATATCAGGCCAGGCCACCCCTTGGAGAGCAGAAACAGGCAGCTGAGTTAACTATTGCTACAAGTTTTTAACAACAACTTTCAGAAAACAGACACAACACATGTGCCCTTTGTTTATATAAAAAACAAAGGTGGAAAGAGCAACTACATTTTCACAAAAACACTTAAAACAAGACGAAATTATTTTAACATGTCTGTGAAGTACAGAAAACCACAAACCAGAGAAATAGCAGCACCTTTAATCCAGACCCGTAAGAAAGGATGTTAATACAATGTATCTAAGCATGCACACAGAGATGTGAATGCATAGGTGAGTCTCCTGCAATAATGTCAGATGTATATTGCAGTTATTTAAAATGCAGAGCATAGAACATTGCTATCCTGGTATTTTCAAAATGATAATACCAATTTAGAACATGTGACATGGACACTACTTTTCTACGTCCATTGAAGATTTAAAGCCCACATCTTTCTGGCAAAGACACTCTCCAGAAATTAATGATTCCCTTGTGTTAATGGGCTGTGTAAAACACAACTCCTCTAATACATGTACTGAAACAGCATTACAAAATACTGTTGTTTGACTAGAGACAGAGTGCCAGGATACATTAGGTTGCTATTATTTTGGTATAGGATACAATTTTGTTTGACAAACTGCTGGGGAGAGGAGGGAGGAAGAAAGCAGCTCTTTTGTTAGTAACAAAGTACTGTCCTAATTAGTTCACCATGGCATTGAGTCATCATCAACAGAGCAGCAGTTGCAGAGTCAAGACAACTAGGGCTAAGGTACAGTTGAAGAATATTTTCCTTGTTCAATTTTGGCATGATTAAACAAATAAGAAATGAGCAATTTTTAAGGCTGAACTCCCCCCAAGTTCCATTTGTTTTAATCCAGTTAAACATGCAGCTCTGGGGTCTTGTGAACATAAATGTCATAGCTTAATTATATTATCACTTTTTGCTGAAAGTATTGAGGCTTCACAGACCAAAATAAAATCATCCTATGGGAGTGTTTGGGTAGAGCACTCAGCTGTCTGTTATGGCTCTGATATAAAGATCAGAATGAAACTGAGCAGCAAGTGGCTGCTCTGGTCTGTGCACCCTCTCACAAACTGATGCACCTTTACCCTGCCATGAGCACTGGCTGGGAAGGAGCTCAGTGTGTGTTATCAGTGAGCAGGCAGCCCCCTCCCCATCACATCACTCAGGATCCAGCCTGCAGCTGCTGCACACAGCCTTGGCCTGCCAAGCAAGGCCACAAGGCAGGGGACAAACCCTTGGTTGCTACTTCCTCACAAAAGCCAACAGTGCCCAAGTGAGTGATGCTCACCCACAAAATGTGTGCAGTCTTCCTGCTCAAAATGTGCTATTTTTAATGGTTTCTCTACTTTAAAAAGGAATTTCCATTTTTCATTCCATTTTTCATTCAATATGAACCAATACAACTATAACCAGTTGTTCTTTGACAACTGTTCAACATATTCTACAATTATTTACCTTTCTGAATATTGATTGTATTGCAATTTTCAGTTCTCTAGATTCACCTGCATTTCCCAGCTCTCTCATATTAGGCTGCACTCTATTGAATGATAAATTGAAATCACTACAATCCATCACACCAATATTACACATATCACACTAAAAGTATTACTGAATCACAATTGCTTTCCTGTTTATTTTATAGTTGTGGGAATACAGAACTTCTATGTCTAAGTGCAGGTTCAGCTTTTGCAGTTTGCAGCTAACTCCAACTGCTCTAAAAGTCTTCAGTCTTCTTTCTGAGGACACTAGGTGATCTTTGAAGATCTCTCCCATGATTTCTTAGCTGAGTGTTACCCCAGTTTCATTGCCATAACTGCAAAGCCACACGTAACAACATCTGACCCATGTCAACTTTGAAGCCTCACCCTCTCTTGTTAAAAATGAAGATGAGAACTCCATGGCTGGAAGACAAAACACAGCCATATCCTGGATGCTCTGCATCAAGCTGAGCTGTCTGAGAGAAGTGGAGCTGAGGTGTCTGTTGTTTGCAGCTCAGCCTCCCTCTGCAGCTCTGCTGGTACTGCTGGTCTCAATCCAAACCCACAGACTCCACTTAAAGAGACACAGTCACCTTTATCAAACTAAGGAAGAGATACAAAAGGAGATACAAATATCAAACTGATCAGAAATAAAACCACCAAAACCATATATCCATCAGTGTGCAGAAGTTTAACAGAGCAAATTAATGACACTACAGCCCCAAATGAAAAGACTGCCATGGTTGTAAATCCTGAGTATTTCTAGGCACTGAGCAAATCCATTTTCAGAACTCCCTCTTCTCTCATCCCTACCTTTTCCATTTTCTCTCATTGGCCTAAAGTGCAACTACTTCTCTCCTTCTGCCCAGTACTCTTAATTCCCCATCTGTTTTGGGTTTCATTCATCTTATCTGTTTCATTAGAAACTGAGGACAACAAAAAGCTCTACTGTGAAATAAATAATGAGTCTGGATGGAAAATCTGCAGCTTTGGGCTCTCTCTTGGAGCTAGGGTGGTGCTTCAGACAGAGCCCAGCAAAATGACTCTGGACCACTCCTTTATCATCCAGCAGTGCCACAAGCTTTGCTAGAGATATGAAATATGTCAGCTCCAGTTCTCTCCCACATGCTGCCAGAGCTGCAGATTGCACTGGGCACAGGGAAATTAAGCTTCTGCTGGAGGCACCCTGCTAAATAATACGAATCTTGGTTTACAAATAAATAGGTATTCAAATAGTCTTAATTAAAAAGCAAAGGGTTTATAGATAGATTGCACTTTCTATTCTATTGTCTGGCTTCATGCTTTATTCTATTATGACTATGGGGTGGTGGCCAACCCCCTCCAAGACACTTAACCTACAAGCCCTGGATAAAACACTCATATACAGATTATTACTTGAGTGCTAAGACAAAATAGGAAGATATTTTGAGCTGACTAGAGACAGTGAATTAAGTGGAGTGATTTTTCTGGTCTTCACCTTAAAAATGGTGATATCCTTGTCTTGTTTGATATGAGAGGCTTCCCATCATGCTAGGAATAAACTTTAATAATAAGGTTCAAACAGATTTCTACCACTTTCTTAAACAGGTAATTTGACACAGAAAGAGGATCTAAATGCAAATCTTCAAACATTTCCTACTATCCTTATAATATTAAAAATATTAATTTTGTGAAGAGAAAAAACTGTTGTATAGTACTAAGGCAGCTACTTAAAAGTATAGAAAAAATCCACTGAAACAAGGAACAACCATAATTCATAGAAGTGTCTTTGTCTACTTTATACAAAAGTATATTCATATATTGTATACATTTATTATAGAGTAAACAGAAATATATGATGCTTTAAAGTTATTTTAAAACTAAAATTGTATTAGTTTTATCTGGCAATTGAAATCTTTAGAATACAATGGCCTGTGCAAGCCCAGTTGTTTCTGGGAGTCAGCTGTCTCTGCCTGCACTCCAGTGTCATTTAGATAACTAGTAAGTATACCTAAAGAGTAGAAGTCCTTAAATTCTGCTAATCTCATTTTCCTTTGCAGATACTGAACTTCCAATAACTGTGAAGAGAAAGGAGGAAAAAAAAAAAAATCAGAGTTGATAGCTTCATCAAGCTGACAACTGGATAAGAAGCCATGAACAGAATTTTTGGTATTCTCACACGATGTGCAACTCAACAACCTGGAAATGCCACAAGTGAGAATATGTGAGTCCCTCTGTTAAAGCCCAGAGGTGTCTGTACTCTGCTCAGATGTCTGTGCACGCATCTGTGTGTGGATAGCTTTAGCATGTGAAAGGAAACAATAACAAAGAGTCTGTGGCAGCCAGGGAAAAATCTGCCCAGATTGCAGATTTGCAGATGTGAAGAAAAAAGAACACTGGCTAAACAGTGCTGAATGAACCACATTTTGTACAAAGAATCCTTAATTCATGGAGGCTCCTTCATATTCAGGCACTCCAGCTTTTGGATTACTGGGGGTCCAGCAGAGACCTCTGTGCCCTGCTGCAAGCTGACAGGAGAAGTCAAACACCACATCAGCATTCCTGCAGGGGGGAAAAAGCAGCTAAAAACCAACCAAACCCCACAAGAACAACTGCCACACGAGTGCTTCTGCCATGGGGTGTGCGAGTTACTCCAGTGGCTGCCTGTTCTGCAGCATGGGCCAGCACTGACCTCCCACCACCAGTCACTCACTGGGATGTTTTACTCATGTAATATTCAGGACTGTTATTTTGAAGCTTTGGTGAAGTTTATAATAGTTGCAGACATGCTTTTTGTGTAAGAACTTTTATGATGGTTGCAGACGTGCTTTTTGTGCAGACAGGTTAGTTCTGTTATTATCTTTAAGCCAATTTATAAACCAATTATAGTCCACTAACAGATGAGGTTTAAAAAGTCAGATTGGAGGGTCCTTGGACTTTGACAGCTTGTACCAAAATGAGTCTGTACTCAGGAAAATCTGCTGATGAGGTGTCTGCTCCCTTCTTAATTCTCTGCCAAATGAGATAGTGGGTAATACAGGTCACTGAACCAGTGCCTGGCTCCCCAGGAAAGCTCAGCTCCCAGGGCTCATTAGGCTGGGATTTGTTACCTGCCATGCAGCACGTGCTCAGGTCAGGTCAAACCCACCTCTTACAGCAACCAAAGCACTTGAGATTCCTCGAGATACAGAGTGAATGAACTACACAGCAGCAACCAGAACCTGGAGATGTCCAATAATGAAATAAAACAGACCATGGATTAATCAAACAATGAAAAACTAGGGAGATTATTACTTTTCGGACACTAAGCAAACAGTACAGTGGAGGTTTGCAGATGTGTGAGGTACCACCTAAAAATGGCAAACTCAGTGCATTAAGTTTGCTAAAAAGTTTTTTTGCTAAATGTTATCTGGTACTCTTAGATATTACTGTGAAAGAAGTGAAAAAGATAATATTTTTTTACTTCCTTGAAAATATTTCCTCTCTGCTATTTGTTTTCCAAACCCCCACAAAATTTCAGATAAAATACCAGGCTCAAGGACTCTGGAACATCAAATAAGGATCTCTGCAATAATGTGTGACCTCTTTGATCATACCAATGGAGGAGATTTTTGTGCCCTCTTTGCCCCCCCAAAAAGAAAGAAATGCTTCTAGTGAAACCAGAAATCAAAAGCATTCCTATCTTTTGATGAATATACCATAAATTTTTAAACAGTAGAATTAAAAAGATGAGTTGCTATAACACATCACACCATAAACTCTTCCTCAGTTGCTATTAACTCACTGGTATTTTCATCCCAGTGATTATTATCTGAAGTTTTATTAGAAGCCATTTGAGAACATAAAGTAGAAACAGCATACAAAAATAATTTAGAATTATTGCATGGTATTTAGCCACTTTGGTCAGAAAGCACTCTGAAAAGGCCTAACAGGATTTTTTTGGCCACTACTTAGGGTACTTTGTGGTTGTAATGTGACAATGATTAAACCACAAATGATTTAACAGGGGTTTTTTTTGTTCTTATTGGGTGGGGTTTTTTTTGCCAACACAGATGTCACAATCTCACTAAAAAGAACGAGTATGGCAAGGTTGTAGTAACTTCTCCCCAAATTGTGCTAAGGTTAAGTTACATTTAATTTCCAAGTGTCCACAGACAAGGGCAAAAGGCCCAATGTCCCCTGGCAGTGCCACTGAAATGCAGACAGAACACACAATCCCAGCCCAGCTAGCAACCCACTGGAACAGATTAAAATCTGCCAACTGGCAGAGACCATATCAGACATAAAACAATAGGTCTTTGGAAATTCCAATCAGATTCATTTTAAAAAATAAACCAAAACATAATTTAAATACTAAAACCAATTATCTTTTCACTCTTCACTTGGGTGCTAGGGAAACAGTTCTCGTATTTGTGATTTTTCTGTTTTCTTTTTGGCCCACACATGAAATGTTCTGTAACTGCTCTGGTTTTGAACTTGATGCCTTGCAGCAGCAGGTAAGACAACTCTGCCATGGGGCAAACTCCTCAAATGCTGCACTCTAACACTGACAATGTCTGGGCAGCAGTGAGGCTGTTCAAAGCCTCCCACGCTGTGCAATGACCACATGGCTCCTGGGGTGAGCACTGGATGCCATCCTGCATGCCTGATTCAGGGATCCAACTTCTGACTGCCCTTTACAGCTGTGGCATGGCTGCAACTGGCTGCCACATGATGAGAGGAGCCTGTTAACTCTCCCAGCCCAAAAGGGAACTAGACAGAATTTGCTGCTGTGTCACACCTGCAAAAACCCACAGTTCTGACTGCAGGGATTACTGGACCTGACCCTGCCCTGTGCCTGGAGCCCCAGTGCCACAGCTCCAAACCAGGATGGACTCCTTCAGTAGGCATCCCTTTATTCCCCAGAAAGATGCACCTCCCTTACAGGGATGGGAGTTGCTGGAGGGAGACAGAGATTGATCCTTATCATCTCTGAAATTTGGACTTCTTCAAAAGGCTGAACAGCATTGTGCTATTCAGCTGTGCTGTGACATTCCTTTTGCACTAGTATGATGGAGGTTTTCAGCAGAAAGTCCATCCTCCCAGTCATAAACCCTGCACAAGATGAGCTGTCACTCATCAGAAGCAACATGAGGATAACATTCTGCCATGCAGAAACATTAAGAAAAGCAATAGATGCAGATGTGGGGCAAGAGAAGGGATTTTTTCCATGCCAGGACACAGCACTGGGACTGAGCAGTGCTGGCAGACACTATGGATTTTACAGCATGCTCCTTCCAAAATAGGTGTATGTTGAAGAGGAAAACAGGAAAAAGATTGACAGAATGAAGGAAGTGCTTGGAGGGAGTGATTGCAATGTGGGAACTTATCAATCTTTGAAGCTCAGAAAAGACTCTGTTTAGATAAGACTCAGGGCAAACAGCACAATTTATGTCTAGCAGGTTTGCACTCGGACAGCTACAGCTGATGCAGTGTCAAGACTGTAGGACTTGTGAACTTTGCACTTCAACTGAAATTACAGCATCTAACAAGCACAATTCCTGAACACTGAGCTGCAAGAAAAGCAGTGCAGGTACTAAAAATCAGACAAGGTACAGGAGCTTATTCCTCAAAAGTCACTATTAAAACCAGAATTGTACAATGTTACAATACACAGCGTGTTACAACAACAACAACAACAAAATTAAAAAGCCTTAAAATCCATTCAGTATAGAAAGGCTAAAAAACCTGCAGCCAATTTAGGCCAAGTCTGTAAAGATATCTAAAGGTATTTGCTTGTGCAAGCCACATCTTTGAAGAATCCCTGCAAGTAGTGAAAAAATCCACACGTTATGCCAAGCTGGAAAGCTGCAGGTTTGCCCCTGAACCATGGCAGCTCCTGCAGATGCTGCTCAGGTATCTTGAGATGAGAGGGACTTCAGGGCAGAAAGGCCTAACAGTTGATAGTGCCTGTTTTTACTCCCTTGGGAGGATCTCAGCATTATTTTAGGCCTTAAATGCTGCAGTGGTAACTGTCTGTGGGGCAGCCCCTGTCCATCACAGCAGGAGGAGCAGGTTTGCTCATCCTGCAAATCCCAGGTCTTCAGGCAGAGACCTCTCATTTCAATAGATTGCTGCTTTCACAGAGGCTCTGCAGATCTGCTGAAGCTGGCAGAAAATACTCCCTTTACTCCCTTTTCTTTCACCTCTTGCCACAGGTTACTGCTGTGCTGAACAAGGTGAGGTTACATGACCAACAATGAGAGCTCCAGTAATCAATCACTATTGACATTTTATTTAATATCTTGAAAGAATAAAGAATTTCAATTTGATTGACAGTATTGTCTATGCATCCTTTAGTGCCTTCTTCTTTTACTTCCTAAGCCTTAACCATTTATACTGACAAAATGAGAATTAATGCACCACAGAAAACTGTACTGCCTTTGCTGGATTCATCTCAGAGTCAGGATTCAACTTCTGTTGAATTTTCTGTTTGTTCATTAATTGATGAACATTAATGCCAGCAAAAAAAGTACAGCCAACTCCATTCAACAGAGATTACAAATAGCTTTTAAAAACACACATTGACAAGATTTACTTTCCAATCTGACTTTCAACACAGTAACACATTCTGAACTGCAAGGAGGGAAAAAATAATACTGCAGTCCCATTCAGCAAGATTTGTGAATATCAAATATTGGTTACAACATGTCCTAGAAGTTCCTCAGGGGAACTGGAATAAAATCTTCAATCTCTGTCATTAATATTTTATTCCTGAGAAGAATTGTTTTGCTGCAGATATTACAGCAGATTAATAATGATCAGCAGTGTTTTGACTAAAATATGACAATCTGAATGGGAATAATTCATATGGGCATCTTGAAATTATACAAACTGTAAAACAGATTGTGCTCTCATACTCTTCCCTGTTGGGCTATTGTCAAAAATTCCAGTTTACAGTCCAGTTTCTTTTTAAAAATTCACCAAAATCAGCTACTGTTTTTATACAGCACCATGACCACATGATGTTCCGCTAAACACAACTCTGGTCTACACAAAATAAAACTCAAAATTAATTCCATGCAAAAAACACCAACTGCATGTGAATAAGATCCTTCTACCTGAGAGGATAAATATTAGTAACAGTTACAGTTATTTTTTTTAGGTATAATCGATTTCAATCCTAGTTGGATACAGTGACAATTACTCTAAAGCAGTATTAGAAACCAAAAATAAATCTGAATTGTAAAGAAGTTATAGAACTGTTGTGGACAAAAAGAAGCAGTAATCTGTGAAGCTGCAAATTTTGAATTTGCAAGTACAACTCTGCTCAACTTAATAACAAAACATCTGCTGGTATAATATGGTCTGTTATGCCAAATATACACCCTAGTCTATTAGTTTTTATTAAACTGTTTTTATTATACAGTTCTTTAATTGAGTTTTTTTAATCTTTGGTCTTAGTACTATTCCACCTGAGCTGGATTCTCCACTATTCTTTCTTTGTTAGAGGCATTTTACTAGAAAATAGAACAGGGAATCATACTGCTGCTTTGAATTCAAATCACAGCATTTTTTTGATGTCTAAATAGGTTATTTATGAAACTGCTAGTGGTTCACTAAACTTCCTCTTGACAGTCTCACTGAAAGGACTGTGCCTCAGTATTTAGGTACCAAAGGAGGACACACCATCCAAACCCCACATCCTGCTGTACTAAAATACAGATTATTCACCCTGTAAAGTCCCTGGGCTTGCCCCTCTACCCCCATCAGCTTTACTGCTTCAATCCTTCAGCATCAGGCAAACAGGGAGGAGGCAAAACACTAGAAAATAAAGTGGCTTCCTTGTTTTGCCCTTCTAATTCTCAACATTCCTTGGAAGGCTGTACATGGGAAAACTAGCTAAGACAACCCCTCCACTGCAAAGCAGTTAGGAAGTTACCCCAATAAAGAAAACCTGAAGAAATCAGGAGAAATGCACAAAAAGTGGCCAGAGTTTCACAGAGCAGCTCAACTCTTGTGCAGGCACAGCTGCCCACATGGACAAAGACCACATGGGGTTAACTTTGTTCTGCATCTTGCACCTACAAATACCCTTGTGTCACAGGGAAAACAAGAGTGGGTGACACAAACTCCAGGCAGGACGCAGCAACCACCCACAGGAACACACTGGGGCTGCTCTCCAGGCTGCCTGTGGCACATGGCTCATGGCAGACCTGTGATGTTCCATCCTTGACAACTCCCAAGGACTGCCTCTCCTGGTCTTCAAAGGAAGTCCTCAGAGTCAGACCTACAGAAGGGCCCCTCTCTGAATCATTCTGTATCTCAAATTGTTCACTTCAAAACTGTCTGAGCACGACAAAGAAATGTCAGAGTGGAAGGGTTGCTCCTAACATTAGAGAAACACCTTCAAACATCTATTCCCAACTGCAAAGTGCAAGACTTGACCCTGTGAGGCACCTGGAGCAAAGACAAAGGAGGGACCATCAGAGAACTACAGAGAACTTTGTGAACTCCAAGCCAGACACTGCTGGCCTTGGCCTCTCTATCTCAAAACACCTGAGTCTTTTGGGAACTACTTATTCCTTTGCTTTTATTTAGCATCTACAGCAAAAGGATTCCCATTTCTCGTAGGCTCTGAGGATCAGCTGGCATCTACATGATTAATAAAAGGATCTTTTATTTGCTTGGCATGTAGGTCTACTTCTTTGCCTGGAATGTTTTTGACCGTACTTGAAGTGTACTTGACTGCACTTTCTTGGTCAAAGATTATATGGCAATCCTGGCATCAATGAAGTCTGCAAAGTCTGATCTTTGCTCCTGAAAGATAGGATTTAAGAGCTTAAAGAACCCACATCTTTAAGTGAAAATGGATTTCTGTGAAAACCACACACAAGGAACCTTCCAGCCCTAACATGGAGAAACCTCCATCTTGTGTTATCAGAGACGTTAGCCCTGGGACTGAGATTTTCCTCAAGACCTTCCTCAAAAGCATTTATTGGAAAAGCAAAGCCTGAAAGGCAGAGACAAAGCAATACTCACGGTCTTGGATAGTAAAATGCAGAAATCGGGGAGATGCATATAAGATGAGCTCCAACTTGAAAAATGCAGAGATACAAATTCTATAGGGAAACCTTGTGGTAATGTCAGTATCCCAAGGAGGAATTCACATTGCACATAAACTGATGTGATGAACAACAACTTCTATGCATATTTGGAACTAGTTTTTATTTTTCATTTTATTGAAACAAACAAACATCAATCAGCAAATATTCCCAGCTGCATAGCTAATGTCTGAATGCAATTTTGATTCAATGGGGACTCTGTATACACAATCATAAAAATGTAGAGATAGGGACTTGAGTGGCTGCCAACCTAGCTTTACTCAACTGTTCCTTGGGAGCAGTTTGCTAGACAAGGAGATCTTTTTGGAAACTGGAATTTAGGACAATAGACCTTACAGAGTGAGGTGTTTTAATTCCTTCTTCCTTGCACCCCAAATACTAATGTATATAACTTAAAAGATTGAAAAAAGATTTTTTGAGCATAGATTCTGCAGTAGTCCCAGGCATGCTAAGCACAGCCTTCCTTCCCCTTCTCCTGTGATTTTCCATTAGTCTACAGAGAAGACAGAGAGTAGTGCTTGGAGGTCCCAGGATGCAATTGCGAAAGGATTAAGATGGAAAGTATGTGATTGCTCCAATATTTAGCTCATTAATCTTAAAGACTCTGTTTATGCTCTAGTGCATTAATGCAAAATAGTTCTAATTGCAAAGCTGAGATAGGCATACTTCCTTTTTAGTTCTTCCCAAAACAGTAGCAATTTAACATATTTCAGAAACTTCAATGTTTCTATAAACAGAAACTGTACATAGAAACTTTCTCTATGTAGCAACCATACTGTCTTCATCAAGTAGGAATTAAATTTATAGAACTGAAATTATTAATATTCTCTAAATGCTTAAGATAATAATCCGAACAATAAATAGCAGAAATCACCTGAGGGGCTGGTATAAATGGTATAAATTGGTACAAATACACATGTATTGAGTATTTATACACAATATATATGTGTGTATATATATGGTATAAACACACAGTCATTTGCTGAAGAATAAAAGAGAAGCCACTCCACAGTCACTTCTGTTGCCCTGATCTTTTTCAGCCCTCTGATGTTTGCATTTTTGTAGTGGAGTTTCTCACAAATTTTCATGTAAACAAAGTGATGTTATGGTAAACTGTTCTTCTTATTTATCATTCCTCTCTTGAGGAAAGACAATTGATGGACTTCTAGTTTAACCAGTGTAGTTGAAGAGGTAGCAACCTCATCCTCCAATCCATGGTCATTGTCCAAAATCTATATAAATTGAAGTAGAAAAATAAAACTCCCTCTTTTTGCCCTGACAACGTGCCTGTGTACGTGTTGTTCATTTCATGTCCTGTAAGGACACACTTCCCAATACTGGGGGACTCACGGGTGTCACTGACAGTGACACACTGGGCAGTGCCCAGGGCTGGGCTGGCAGTGATCCACTTCACACAGAGACTCCAGCACAGCACTCCTGTGGGCTGGCACCACCAGCTGCCCTGGGCACAGCCACAGCTCAGCACACGGGCACTGATCCTCAGCAGCATCTCCTTAGCCTCCACCACTGGCATTTCCAAGTGCATGTTCCACAACAGAGCATGGAGTGATTCAGGATAGGAGGGATACAGGAGGGTACCAAACCCTGGCTCAGAGTAGGGTTAACTTGAAAATAGGATCATGTTTCCTCAACAAATTGTTTTCTTGAGGTTTGAGAGACGGACTTACAGCAAAACAAATTATTTCACACTTTTTTCCAAGTAGATTGATATAAATTCCAAAGAGTAAACAATAGTGGTCTCCCAGGTGTAAGCAGTGACAAATGGTGGATAACAAAGGTAACACCTTGACACTGGATCTAACTTATGCAACTAAGACAAGGAATGGAGTGAGACAGATTTGGGAGCCATGCACATGTGCCCTTTCTAATCCCTCAGATCTCTCCACTATCAACAGACATGCTCCTGCAGTTCAGGCTTTCAACTGCTGCCACCAGAGGTGTTCACTGGAGGTGCTACAGACATCAGAGCTGAGAGCTGCACCCTGCCCCTCACCACTGCACTCTGCAGCCTCATGCCTACTGAGGGTGTGCTACACAATACTTTTTTTCCACCACAGTTTGCTTTTTTAAGCCTGGGCAATTATGGGGGTGGGGGAGAGCGCCACTAAAAGCAGTAATTTTATGGTTATAGCATCAGGGACTCCAGAGTTGAGCAATATCTACTGACACTGTCTGGGTGAGCTGTGCTTGGACCCTCAGTGCTGACATGTTACAGTTCAGTCCTTTAGTTCCATGAATATCTACTCCTTTACACAGGATTTCAGTAGTACCTAGGCCTTTTTGATGATGCTGCCTATTCCAGTCCTGCAGTAAAATCTTTAAAAATGTAAAAAAATGTCAATGACACTTGCCAGAGGAGCAGACCCAGGGTTATGCTTTGCAATGTAGGCAGCTGGCTCAAGGACAGAAGACCTCATGCAAGCAAAACTGCAACATCCATTCATGTGTTACTACAGACAGGGAGGAGAGCTTCGGAAGCACCAGTGGAAAAGCCTCCACCAGACCAAGCAAAGCTTCCCACCAACCACAAGATGCAAATCCACAGGAAGCTCCAAGTTTATTTACTTCTAAGGCTACCCAGTTTCCAGAAGACTCCAACCTCCAAGGCAAGCACAGCTCCTGATAAACCACTGAAGGCTTCTGTTCATTATATAACTCCTCTTCCATCTGTTACAAGCAAGAAAAAACCCAAGAGCCTTCACAAACAGGCAAGCATGGCAAATGCACCTAAAAGTTGCCTCTGGTAATCAGTAACCTTTCTTGCACCAGACTCAGGTTCCCAGTAGGATGCTAAGCAACTCGCTTCAGACACTGGGTTTTTCTAAAATTTATTTTATATTTTTTCATTAATCGATTTCTTTCACTTTGCCAGTGTTTGGCTTGACAATCAGGAGTGTAAACTGCAGAAAGGTTGGGCACTCAACAGCTGTAACATGTCAAAACAGCTGGGGTTTGAGCAAGAGCAATGTTCAACTCTCCTAAAAAAGTCTGATGAATTTCTGTCTTGGAATTCCAAAGGAGTCAATAGCTTTTACATTAATTTCTCTAGCCTGTTTGCTCCTGCCTGCAGAAGGGGGACTGCTGCACACTTGCACAGCATTAAGATGCAATGCAAGCAAACTTACCTGCCTGCCCAGCACCTGTGCACTGTTATGACGAGCACTCTGAGAAAAACTGATGAGGACGTTGATAATTTTGGATTCAGAACAGGTTTTGAACAGTAGGCAATAAACAGCTCCAGGCCATGCACAGAACAAAAGGTTAAACTAAATTACTGAATGGCTGCTCATTAGTTCAGCTCTTACTGGTATACGTGTTGTGTGAAGACAGCAGAGTGAGAAACACTGAATGTATCTACAGGAACATTTAATTCCAATCATCCTGGGAGGTGAAATCTGTTAGTTGTCCCCACTTCCTGTGTTTTTGTTTACACAGTGGAATTTCGAAGTGCATGAATTGAATTCATTTCAGACGAAAGTAAACTGGGAGATGTGCTCTATAACAGCATTTAATGTGCCTCAACCTTTGGCAAATGCAATGAGATGAAAAAAGAATGCAGAAGTTAGACGAATTAGGACAATAACTTCTGGAACACTCTGAGACATGTGGCTTTAGAATTTCACTCTTTTTCAACTATTCTTTCTATGTAGCATATCTCTGTAAAGCAAATTGTGTTTCAAATCACTGTTCTGAGAAAGAAGCAGAAGATGCCTCAGCCACCGAAGGAAATGAAAGTGTCAATATTCTGCATTTCTGCCCCTGTATTTCAGTTCTGTGGAAGAGGAAATTTAATGCAGATGGACTTGACACAATTAAGAATATCCCCTAAGTAGAAATGCAACAATCCTCTCTGACTTCTTGGATCATAGGCCTGACTTTGTAGAAAAGACGATTACCCCACTGCCACACAAGTGCACTTTTTTGACTTTCCCTTCAGTGACAAGCATCACTGTCTTCATCAGTGCTCCATGTTCAGTGGTTTCAAAACTGCTGCTTATGCAAGACTAAGTAACTCTTTCTCCCCTTTTATATTAAACAGATTTTGTTTGGGGCAGAAGTTGTGACAACTGCACTGAACTTGGGCTGTAATCCCACAGAGAGTGCTCCTTAACTTTCAGAATATATTATTTGCCTTGCAGAAGGAATTCTGTTCTTGGAATTGTAAGGTAAGGAGACCCATATAGATGATTAGAGCTGTTTGTACATTCAGACCATGCACAGAATGTAGTCAGATGAATGCTTCTCTATAATGAAATACAATGTTTTGGAGTATTTTTAAAATTATAACAAGTGTTTGTATATAGAAATATAAACAGAATGTATTAGGAGGTCTATTATATCTCAGAAAGTACCTGCACTCCAAAGTTAATTAGGTTCCTATGAGAGCCAAACTGAAAAAAGAAATGCAAATCTCTGCATTAAACACACCTATACAGAATATTTAAGGTTTCTAGCAAGCTGTGTCCTTCCATAAACACAGTTATGTAACCCAGTATTTGGTCAGTGGCTCTCCCTGAAGTGCTCACTCCCTATCTTGCAGTCAGAAAGAGCCCAGGAATCATTAACACCCTGATGTGCCCTGTGACCCTCTGCCACAAGGCACGAGGAAGGCCCCAATTGTGCAGCTGCAGACAAACACCACTTCCTACAGCTGCTGACTGTGCTGTGCCCACACTCCCTCAGCCAGCTCCAGGGATGGCTCCTGCCCCCTGACCAGTCACTTGGCTGCCTTTGATCTCAGGAACTCTGGGAAATGAAGACTAGCAGAAATAACAGCAAAATTAACATAGGCTCCATAATCCAGAAAATATCACTAAAACATGGTGGCTCTGAATTTTAAATTTAGTGCCTCTAATCCTGCAAGCTCCTCTGCCTCTTCTTTTGGAGGCCCAAAGTACAAGGAGAAGAGACACTTGTGAATTCACATCATCATTTCCTGCTCCCCTCTGGCTCCTCCAGGAGCAGTTCACAGTGCTTTAGTCAGGGAGCTCACAAATTAGGTGTGTTTAGGGAGGCTGCAGCCCCTCTCCCTGGAATGTCTCCCTCTGCAAAGCAGTGACAATGCATCAGTTGGCACCAGCCCCTTGAGGGGCTCTGGGGTTTGTCAGCAGCCTGACAAGCAGGTGACACTAACTATGCTATAAAGGTCAGTGTTCCCATTTCTTCTTATTCAGAATGCTGGTCTTCCAGAAGATCTTAAAAAGGACCTAAAAAGCAGACTTTCAGATGGTGAAAATTCTTGCATGTTACCAGACTCTTAACTGGATCTGTTATTCAAGAGTCCAGGTTGCATTTCATTGCACAAAAGGAATGAAACCAATGAACCACTCCACAGACCATTTTCTGTAGATACAAAATTCATGACTACTAGTCTCATGAAGAGTGTAAATGCATTTGCACCATTCTTCCAAACAGGCAAGAATGATTTGTCTGTCTGTGGATCTCAAGCTCCCAAAGCTAGTAAAAGACCCTTGCAACTACTTCTCAGAAATATTCAACTTAGCATGTCCTTATTTTCTGACACTGTAAATAAAGTGTTCAGCAAACCGAAAAAATTCTCTACACCATCCTGAGCACATCATATCAGCTCTGAAGACAGTCTGCAACTTAGTAGCATAAAATGCTGCTAAAAATGTTACATGAAATTAAAGACGACACTGAAATGCAACACAGACTGTGAAGAGGAATAGGGACGAGTCTTCAGGGGAGGAACAGTAGATGATGAAGAATGTATATTGTTATTAAAATAGCAAAACATCTGGTCTCATTTTGCAGGTAAGCATCAAGTGTTATTTCTCCTGATGCCTTGAGAGGCTACCTAGAACAGAGGCTGGATGGTGTTAAAGGAATAAAGCAGGGATTTATTACAAGGCCTTCAAAGGATGCACCTTGGGCAGTACAAGAGCTTGGCCATGGCTACACCCAAGATGGACCCAAGATGGACAGTGGGTCATGAGTGTTCACCCTTTTATAAGTTTTGGTCCATTTCCATATTGGGGTTAATTGTCCAATTACAGCTTCAGGTTATGAAGTCCCATCCTCCCAGTTTGCTCTCCTCAATTCACTGCTGTTTGTACTTTTTGGGTCTGAAGCTACAACGGTGTCCTTGGTTCTGGGGCTGGAAAAGGATTGTTTTGTCTGACTGAGCTGTGAGGAGAACTTGCTAACACTTTATATGAAGTTCAGAGTTATATACCAATGCTGTACAGAATCCGGAAAATATGAAAGCTAAAACTTAAGGCATCACTCCCTTCCAAGCTGCTCAAATAAACAGTGGTGCTGCCAGCCTGTGTAACAGGAAAATTGCTTCTGTTCTGACTGGCAATCCAGAAAGCACATGCACTCAGGCCTGATGACTGAAGACTAATATGGCACATTTAAAGGATAAGTGTGCTTTGTGCATTGAGTACATTCCTCTCAAAGACGTTCCATTAGTAATACTGAGAAATGCTCAATACCTTCACCAGTGACAAAATCACAGCAGCAGCTAGCTCTAAAACATTTATTTGCTGCCCTGAAAGCAGAATGGGAGAAAAATAAGGCTTTCTTTAAGCCAGATAGTTGTTTCAAATGAAAATGTGTATTTGTTGAATCAGTTTGCCTGCAATTTAAAGACATACAGTGAAGTATCCAATAGCCAGTGCTTTTGAAAGCTTTTAAGGCTAATTATCCTTCCCAAAGATGCACACTCCATCCCCTTTTTCAACAGAAGATTTCTATTGTGCCTACACACAAAATACAAAAAATGCTTAAAACAAACAGAAGTGCAACATGTGCTCACTTGAACTCTGACTTCAGCATTTGGCATAAGCTTCCTGAAAAGATGGCTGGCTGTGCAAAGACACATCTGAGTAACAATTGTCACTCTCTGATGAAGGGAATTAAAAAAAAAAAAATAAAGGATCTTATCAATTGTGTTAATAATTGTTTTTATGTTATGTCTTTAAAAGGGTATGGAAAATGTTGTGCATCCTACCTCTATATATTAGGAGCTGCTTAACCATGGAAATTAATTTTATCATCTTGCTCCCTTCCAACACTTTCTAAAATGCAAACATAATTGATTTGGCAGCCTGGATGCTGCTAGCAAAGCTCTCAGTTCCTGCTGACAGGCTCTGATCTTTTACCTGGCTTGACAGCTTTCATCACAGCCCGTGATGCCTTCAGCACAGCCTCGTAGACAGCCCTCTGGTCAGCAGTGAACTTGCCATTGGCAGGGAAGGTGCAGGTGATGTCAGAGCCATAGCAGTAATATTCTCCTCCCATATCAAACAGGCTGCAAAGGAAACACAGGGGAAAGAAATGAAAATTTAGTTCCAAAGAAGCAGTAGAACATAGTGGACCATTCTCTTGGTCGGCATTTAAAATCATTTTGGTAGATGGCCAATGCAATCACTACTTGAACACTGTGCTAAGTAAAACAGGATGACAGCCCCTTGGAATCTCTGGCAGAAGGGTATCTACATTCCATATGGCTTAAATGGACACCCCTATGGGCTGTGCTGGTCCACGATGGGAATGCTCAGAGAACACAGAAAGGACAAAAAGTACATGAAGAATCCACTTCAAGCTCCTCAGTTCCAATTTCTAGGAATTCTTCTCAGAAGAAAAAAACGTATCCTTTTTTTCTTTCCTGAAAAATGCTAGCACCACATACAGCACCCAGCACCCAAACCAGAATCCCACTTAACAAAGAAATGTTGGTGGAATAAGGATTATGGGAAAACCCAACCATAAAAGTACACACAGTACAGCTTTCTGCATCAGAGGCTGAAGAAAGAAATTATGAAGTGTTTTCTTTTATGGGGACAAAAAAAATGGCTTACCCCTTGAAAAGTATATTTATTCTATACATGAAAAAATGACTCACCACTGATTGCTCAGCTGCCAGAAATCAATCTACAGGAATAGCAAGTGGGACTCTACACCCTTGTGAGGACCATGTTAGACATTTGCAGTACTATGCTTCTCAAACCTGCTTGATTAAGGCATTGCATTGCCTTCAGCAGGCTCAGAAATCAGTAAATAACCAAATGATCATTTGGATCAGACAACACTTGAGCAAATAACCCCCTTGGTTCATCATATATTGATTACAGGAAGGTACATTTTACATACAAGACTTTGATCTTGACACAGTGTTTGTGTGACCTCCTGATTTCTATGTAATGAGTCAGAGTTGAAATCTGTGAATTTAAGTCTTCTTCCAACCACCCCAAAGAGCTATGAGAGGTTAATCACCATAAGAAATATGCTTTTCACTGGATTTTCAAACCTTGGTGTTTTCCTCCCCTGGCTGCTTTTTCACAGCAGGGTCAGTCAGACAGCACAAGCAGAAGGCAGGTAACTCCACTGGGGCACCCTCTCTGCCACTGAGTCCTAATTAGAGCAGTAATCAGGAAAACTGTGCAGTGTAGCTCTGCCCCCAAACAGCAAATGTGACTAGGTAAGGATAAATATAAACTACCACAAAAAGTGCTGTCACACTCTGCTGTAGCTGATCACCATTTCCAGCACAACTGCTACTGAAAGCAATGGACAGTGAGTAAACAAAGGCAATCACTATAGAACTAAAGAATATTTCAGCAGAGCTAAGGCTCTTCTTGCTCTACTGCAGTCACAGACACATACTCGAGAAGATTTACTCCAAGAACTTTTAAAACCCACTCTACAATTTCCTCCACGAACAAATGTGTGCACTGAGTGAACGTGTGCCCTGCCTGAAGCCTTTGCCAGCCTCCCAGACCGGGCAAGGTTCAGCTGCAGAGACTTGCAGGACCGGAACATCAGGAACCGCCCCGGCGGCTGCAGCAGCACAAGGCTTAAAGTGACAACAGCAAAAACTCCTCGGGAGAGTGCTACAGAGAGAACTGCAGAGCACCCTGTGGGCACAATACCACTGATACAAACACCACACTCGTTCACTTCAATGTGGAATAAGGAATGGTAATCCAGAAAGCTGCTAGTTGAAAAAAGATACAAACAGGCAGGAAATGTCAGATCCACAGGGTGAAAAAAACACGAGTGGACACCAACACAGAAACTGCAAACCAGCCTGGCCAAACCTCAAAATCAGAAACCCCATCCACACTGCTTAAGTTTTGATTTTATGGTTAGACTTGCTTCTAAAAATAACTAAGGATACACATAAAAAATCCACAGATACAGAAGAGTAGTTGTAGCAGCTGAGAATGATGGAAGAAGCTGCTACATGCTGTAGTAACAGATCAGTTCTAAATCTTTGAACACACCCCAGACTGACCCTTCCAAAGTCATAAATCAAATTTCAAGATGCTTTGTGGGTTCTGCAGCAGTTCTGTGGCCTAACTTTGAAGCATTTACAAGTGTAAATGCCCATTCAGCATGGTGACAGTAAAGCTGTGATTAACAACTTGAGAACTCCCTGTACATGTCTACTGGAAGTTGCTTTGTTTTGTATATTTTATTGTGTATTTTACTTGCAAAGTACTTATTCTGAACTTACCAGAGGCAGAATTTTACCTATGTCTTTAACCTTACAATTATCAGCATTTTCTCAAACCCATTCATCACTTGGTGGATGTTAAATAGTTTTTGAATTACTGGAGAACTGAGCAATGGAAAAAAACTATCACAAAGCTGATGGTACACCAAAACAAGGCTCACAAGCTAGGAAGCACCATTTGTTCAGGTCTCTTGGCTTCCAGACAAGAGGAGACATGAGGGAAGATGATCTTTCAAATTCCACCACAGATCACAGCATACCATCCAGCCTGTATGCTTCAGTGAGAAAGCATCCAAACCAAATGGGACATCTGGGAGATATTTTGGCTTTTATCAGGAATTCTCTTCCATTTAACTTCAGTTGGGAACATATCCATTAGCTAAAATGTTGCCCAAGACATGGAAATAGCCCAAATATTGTAGTTATACTGAGAAAATAATGGGAGCCTAAGAAGATCCCAGTTTTTTATATTGCTTGCCAGGCAAAATAAATGGTGAAGCATATTTATATCAAATAAAATGTATGACAGCTACTATCTTTTCCGGTTGACTAACCAGAAAAAAAATCTAAAAGAAGGTTCCTTAGAAAAAATACATTTATTTTACTCTGAAATTAGATGGCAAATTGCTAGTAAAAAAGATACTATTAGTGCATTTCAGTTTGTTCTCAGCTGCATGCACAGAATTACCTGTCTGAAAGTGGAGTCTTAAAAGGGTCACATACAAAAACAACTACTTAATGTTGTTTGGACTGTTATCAAATGTAGCAGCAATATCAACAAATTAAATGCAGAAATGAAAATTGGCCTTATAGGCATCTTGATCTATAGCTTACCTCTTAAGAGCTGTTTAAAACAGATTGACATAGGCAATGATATCATAAGCATTCACCAAACACTATCATATTTCCCTTTTAGATAAATTAAGTGCTACGTATCTAGCAGACTGTGTATGTCGTCATTGCATATACATTACATTTTGTATAACAAAACTTAACTGTGAATTCAGTTTTCTGCTGAATGATGAAAAACTTCATTCTAAAAATACCCTTTCACCACTCCTTTTTCAGCAAGAACACAGTTGTGAATTGCTGATTTCAACAAGATGATATGTCTGAGGCTGGCAGGTTTCTGAGGCATTTGAAAGGGATGGTGAATAGAGGAGTGCTGCTGACCAAAGAGAGACATTAGATTTTTATGTCAAACTGTTCATTGATTTAGCTTGAAGCTGAGGAGGTCAGCCCAATCTCTTTCAGAACCCTCTGAGAGAGAAGCTAATCTTGCCTTGCATCATTGTGCTGTGAGCAAAAGCAACAAACACCTTCATTTCAGGGTGAAAAATGCATGATGTACAAAGCAGATTTAACAGTCAGAAGACCTGAGCACCCCATGAAAATTCCATGCTACTGTTTCAGTTTATTTTCTAGGATGACTAGGAAGCTGTAC
Source organism: Illadopsis cleaveri (assembly GCA_013399915.1). Lineage (NCBI taxonomy): Eukaryota > Metazoa > Chordata > Aves > Passeriformes > Timaliidae > Illadopsis > Illadopsis cleaveri. Next base: position 693,905 of record VXBB01018248.1, on the reverse strand, counting down.
CATAAGTAAAAGATGGAGAGCAAAAATAGTCCAAACTTCTTGGAAGTAGGGCATAGCACTCCCCATGGAGGCTTCAGTTCTCTGTGTATACATAATCTCTCCTACAAAACATATTACAAAATACTGTAAACATTACTAACTAAAACTGAACAATGCAAAGTATAAAAAAACCAGATGATAACTTGCCATTGCTCTACTGACAGAGTGCCTTGCTTATGTGCCAGTAATCCAACATTAGCCAACAGTGTCAGAATACAAGGTGCCTTCTGCCTGCTTTATAAGTCACCTTCAAAAACAACTAAGAGCATTTAATTCCTTTCATGGGGAAGAATATAAGCCCACAAGTTTCAATCATTTTGCCCATAAACCAGTATCACAGTCAAAAAGAAGGAGAAACGTGACATGCCACAGCCTTGCAGGAAGGCTTGGCTGGACATGCCCCTCCTCACAGCAGCTCCCCAGCCCTTCCCAGCAAATCCCTGCAGTGCTTCTTCCATGTACAACCCAACCGGGGCTCTGCTCCCCCTGCAGGAACCCAGGAGGGAAGTTTGGAGGAAATATTTCAAGTCTTGACAACTTTAAAGTGAATACAGGTTTGTAAGTCAATGCTGGAACTGGAACACAACATGATGCACAAAACTCCTTTCCCCTCCTGTCCCTCTGAAACAAAACAGATGAGTAAGACATGGCTGTGTTACTTTCACAGAATATTGGCACCACAAAGTGCAGATTTATAGTTACATTTTTTGCTTTCAAGCCAAGAAAAATAATATGCATTTTGATATTGATTTTAGCTTTCTTAACCTTTGACTGTGAAACGCCATGAAACGCTTTGCGTAACACTTTAAATTTGAACACTGTGGACTATAAAGAGTCATAGTTCTTCATAAAGTCACTGTATGCCATTTTTTAAAAATAAAGTATCATCATCTTCCTTTAAGCATGTGTTTTACTTTTACAGCCTTGCTGACACTTTTATTGTCAAATAATTTGAAACTGCCAGGCAATGAAGCAAATTATGGCCAATATCACAATGGGAAGCAATACTTTATTTGAGATATCTGAGCCATGTGTATGAATTGTTATGATCCAACCACCAACCCAACCCAAAGACAAGCTCTCGCAGGCATTTTTTGGGAAGCCCACATCTACTCCCACGAGCTAACACATAAAGCTGTCACCTTCCTGCTCTGCAGACCTGCTTGATCTGTACACTCAGAACTGGCTCTCCTCACGATAGTTATAAAATAATCCCTCTTGTGCATATGTTAATGTGGCAGTGATGACTGGGGTGAAATGCAGATGGATGTCCTTGTGCAACACACCCTGACATGATGTCACACTGAGCATCACCCACTGCAACCCACTCCTCCTCAGAGCCTATTCTCAGGACAAAATCTTCCCTTTCCCTGCTAGTCTTGCAAAATAGCAATTAGAAAACTGATATTGCCCTATCTTACTGTGCCCTCCTCACACCTCAGGTTAAACAGGTGTGAATACTGAAGCACTTTTTACTCAGCAACATTTCCTGAGGTTTTAGGGTTTTGAGCCATTATTAACCAACACACCTATGAGCAGCCACACAGAGGAACTGGTGCCAGTCAGCCTTAGGACAGAAGGAATGAAGGTACATACAGTCTTGTCCCCCTCTCATTGCCATAAAAGCAAGTTATCCCCAGCTGGAGATTTATGCTGTGTGATCTCAGCATACTCTGCTCCGAGTTCAGAGAGTGCACTCTGTGCTTTACACTTCATGCAGCAATTAAATCCTTAAGTATTCACACACTAACAAAATCCAGCCATTTGTTTGGTTAAACACTTGTAAGGCAATTTCAAGCTTAAGGGAGCTAGGTATCAGCATTTCTATGAGATACGTTTTGGAAACAGGCCAAGTGGTTTGGAAATAGAGTGGTTTAATGGGAGACCACAAGAATGAATTATTGTAAATGATATCACAAGGAAGAAAACAGAGAGATAAGTGACAGATACTTTTTCATACACTTGCATCTTACTAGCCAAGAGTTATCAATTAAAAAAAGCAACACTGGGTAAGATAACATCACAAACTCCAAGAGAGAATTGGGACAGTATAGTGTACAGCCCCACCATGTTCAGGAAGAGGTTTTTTAAGAGAAGCCTTGCTGTTACCAGCTTCCATCTGACATGGCAGACAAGGAACTTGCACTGGTTCTGTCTTGAAGCCAGGCTTGGCTCACTGGTTTAAAGACAGCTTTTTGTCATCAGCACCCATGGAGTCAAGAATAACCTTAAAAAAGTGTTGGAGAATACTTTTTGTGTAGGAAATTTGATTCTGGGTATTGACAAGAAATCAAGTTTCTGTTTAAGCCTCCTGTTCAAAAGAAGAGGCTGTAGCCACACAGGTAAATGCAGTTACAGCTGCATGACTAGTCTTCACCCAGTTGCAAGTTAGGGAACCATGTGGTCCCACACCTGTTGTGTCTCCTCAACTGTGTCTTTTCATCTTGCCTACCTTCTCCACAACTTTTTGATCATTGTTCATCTTCTACCACTGTCTCATTCACAGATTTTCCCAAAATATCTCAAAGATAATGGGAGGTTTGTCTCAAACTTTTCCCATAGAAGATGACAAGATCCACCACTAACTAAGCTTTGCTCAGATAGAAAGAGTGTGATAAAAATAACTCTCTCTGTCTACATTGAATTTTGAAGGAGAGAGGATTTCCTGCCTGTATCTCTGCAATTCCAGCTACAGAGACTTCAGTGGCTGTAGCAGGAATACACAAAACTTGAGCTGGCTGGATGAAAACAAACAAACAAACAAACAAACAAACAAATAAAAGAAAGCAACTAAGAACAAAAGCTTCACCAGGTGCTGGTGCCTGCACTGCTCAAGGTTTCCCCTCACTGTCACAGACACAGGACACCAGCTCACAGAATCAGAGCAGCAGTGTGGAGGTGGGTGCTGTGCCTCTGCTCTGCTGCTTCAGCCCTGATGCTCAGAAAAAAACAAAACAGTGTGTGGGAGTGTCCTCTCTTACAATGACTTGTGCCAAGCAGACCTTCAGATCCATTTCTCCCATAGGACATGAAATCTAAATCTCACTGGATCTACCAAATGAGCTGCAGGTAAGAGCTGGCTCAGTAAACACCCATGTGTACCAGTAAGATTGCTATTTTCATACACAGGCTGAGTCCCTTGCTTACAGCATTTATACCTTGAAGAAATCTATGACGAGATCCTTAAGCTTCTGTGCTAAAACAATCAATTTCCATGATCAAATATAAGGCCTCTTCTACCCCTATGCAGTTTGCATTAATGCCTTCTTAAAAATGTTAAGTTTGCCCAGAGCAAAGAGCCAAAAAATCTTCTGATTGGGTTGTTCACAGGTAAATTTGCTCCCAAGTACCGTTCTCAGTGTTTCAGTAAAGCAGAGGGATGTTTCTGACACAGAGGTGCTGCACATAAATAACAAGCACTGGGAACACCATGTACTGCTGGGCTGGGGGAAGGAGGTGGCAGCAATGAGAGTTCCACGAGATGCAGAAGACAGCTGAAAACCTCAGCCAGATCCATGCTGACAGTGTGCCAGAGACCAGGAGCAGGCTCAGGGGATGGTCTGACCAAAGAGTTACCTATCTGACTTGTCTTTTTACTGAATGGATGATTTCTTTTTTCTGTCTTTACTACCCTAATTATTATCCATTTTTAACAGACATATTTAGTAAGTCTCTCAATTTACTCTCTTTAGCAGAGATAGTTTGCTGAAAAGTCAGCAGAGATGGCAGCAAAGCCCGAGTTTTGGCTGGTTTCCATCCATTAGGAGCCTCCCCATTGGAAAGGCAGTATCTGGGGCACTCATGGCTGCAGCTGACTTGCTCAAACAAGGAGCTGCAGGGAACAGAGGGGTGCATTCAGGGAGAAACCTGTGCTGGCAGCTGAGTAGTTCCCAATCAACACCACAACAGCAAACCTCCCTGGCTCCTCCCCAGAATGTGTCTCACCCACACAGGGTAAGAACAATACAGCCACCTTTGCAAGTGACTAAACTTCTGCAGTTGACTAAACCAGTCCATTTCTAGGTGTCTCCTGAGAAGTGGAAGGTGAAAATGAATTGTAAAAGTTTCATACTTCCAATACAGGCCATGATTCTTGGGTGCTGACATTCAAACTACAAGCCTACTTGGCCTTTTTGCAGCTGTTTCTGGACACTCTGACCTGTGCTGCCCAGCCTTGACAAACAACCACTGGAGATCAACTGAAGAAGGGTCAGACCTTACTTAATGATTTTACTGTAAATATTGTGAAGTTTTCTCATGTGTGTATGTGCATGCTCACACAGGTGTCCATGAAAGAAAAAGGCTAACACTTCAATGTCATTCCATGATAAAAACTGGGCCAGTGTCCAATGCCACAGGTTCACTTAGTTTTTTCGACAGCCTATGGTTGTTTTGTTGAGTGTTCAAGCAGCTCCCAAATTATCAGTTCTCCAATGGAACACAACAGACAGGAGTTTTTGAACACTCTACAGAAGCCGACAACTGAATGAAAACCTCCTGAGAAGACAGCTGTTAGCCTTTCCATGGATATGTCCAAAAGTTCAAGCCCAGTGCACAGTAGTGAAGGTTGTAACTAGGATTTCCAAAAAAGAGGCTGCCTATTCCCCAGCCAAGCATGTTATTTAACCTGTAAGAACATTTCCTTGCTATTTGAAAGAAACACTCACTCTTCATGGCAGCATCTGAAGTGGAAGTAGAGCACTGCATTGTGCAAGTGCAATCAGAAATATTCCTGCCCTGAACACCTCAGTGGGCTCAGCCCTGGTGTGGCACAGCACCACAGCAGCAGGGCTCCTCCTGAGGCTCTGCCAGGCTGTGCCTCTGCCAGGGGGTAACAGAGATTCTCTGCACAGACACAAGAGAAGAGCTAACACTGACCGGAATACAAGGACTGGGGATTACATCTGGTTCAGGGGGAGCACACAGAAGTTGTGTTGGGGATAACTGGACCTTCCCTCTGAGCCATAGAGTGGTTTAAAAGCCAGGCAGACTCCCACTGAAATTGTATTTTGACCTGCCCAATTGAGTTCCCCACACCAATGAGAAAGATTTTGCTACTGAATTCTATCCAACACAAGCAACATCCATCAAGAGTACTCCTATCACACTTCATGTGTATTTGTGTTAAAGACCACCACAAAAAGTAGATTATAAGTCCAACAGCAACCAGTTTTTTTCAGAATATGCTGGGAATGCTACACTAAAACTGTGACAGATAAAACCCACAGCTGACAATTAAAAGGACATTTCACATACATTATCGACAGCAAAAATTACAAGGCAGACCATAATACAACACTTTAAGGAAAGCTAAAATTTATTACAGCAAACACACTCTTAATACTCAGTGATCAGGGCTTTGGTGAAAAGGCTTAAACATTTCTGACAGCAAACAACCTCACAGCCTGAATTAACCAGTACTAACAGAACACATTCAATTACAGCAAAATTATTGTTAATTCTAGCAAATACATTTCTCTATTTTTAATCAAATTCAATTTTTCTGAATTAGCATAAAATTAATATAGTCCATAGGTACAACAAAATGAAAAATACCTACACTTGATGAAAACAGTAAATATTAATCTAACAAGAGGAATCAAGCCAAAGGAATTATTTCAGAAATGGATAGCCAGTTAATTTTGCAATCAACCAGTAAGTAGTAGCAATGTACTTTGTATTATTATTAGAAACAAAACCATTACTACCAACAAGCTATTTCAAAATTGCAGACTGAAAAGTTAAAGCTAACCATAATTTTTGCATATTATTACAGCACTGAACTTTAAATGCATAAAAGTGCACGAGGCCAAATGAAAATACTAGTCTCACCCACATAAAATAGTTGAGCATTTACATCTGATACATTAACAACCTGAGATCTTCCAAGCAGTGCTTTCAAGAAGTAATAAATACAATATTTTGTACCGTAGGATAGATGGTTTTAATAGCAGACACTGAAGGACTTGGTTGGAAAAGGAAAGATTTCTATTATCTGATGGAAAAAGAGGGTCAGCTCCTGCTTTTTAAATGCAACATTGCCCCCACCTGGACAAATGAGTTTTGGTTCTAGATCGATACCGGTATCATAAAACTCGATAAAGTACTGAGAATTCAAAAAAATACTTTGGAAGACAGCAAACTTTGACCATCTTTTGTGGTATATGTTTTCCAAGCTCACCGAAATCTTTTCTTGACTTACTGAAATTTTTCCAATACTTTCCTGAAATCAATGACAGTCTCTCAGTACTCACAGAAAGTCTTACACTTACTCATTCCTCCAAAGAAGAGAATAGTGCATTTCCTACAAATAAAACTGTATAATATTACTATAAATATGTGGATATTGTTTCAATGCAATATGTGTGCAGCAGAAGCAGAGTGTCTGCATACATAAAAGATAAATACACATGGATTATACATGAATTGACAAATTTCTGATTATAGAAAACTGTACATTATGCCTCGAGGTCGAAGAATTAAAATCAGCAAAGCAACTTTTATTTTAGCTAATAGAAGGCTTAGCCATGAACAACTGAATGTGGCTAGCTCCTGCAAGGAGCAACTTTCTTTTGTGATATTCTTCGCAGAATCACAGAATAGGCTGAGTTGGAAGGGACACAAAAGGATCACCCAGTCCAGCCCCTGTCCAAGCCCAGACTCCCCAACAACCCCCCTGGGTATCCCTGGGAGCTCCTGGAGCTCTGGCAGCCTCGGGGCTGTGCCCATTCCCTGGGGAGCCTGGGCAGTGCCAGCACCCTCTGGGGGAAGAACCTTTCCCTCATCTCCAGCCCAACCCTCCCCTTCACACACCTTCGAGTGCCCAGCCACTCCAGGGAGCCTGAAAACTGTCCTTTGTCCCTTTTCAGCCATTAAAAATAAAAAACCCCAAACATTCAACATCTTCCCTCTGCTTCATCCAGAACAACTTCTTACAACTACCTGTACTTGCAGCCAGGAAAAACTCCCTGTGATGAACAAAGCTTCTGAAATGACAACAGGAGAGGTGCTAGAAGGATCTTTTGAGAGCACCACAGGTAATAATAACACCCAAAGCTACATACAAGTGCCAAAGGGAAGGAAGGAAACCCAAGTTTAAAAGCTTGAGCAGAGCACATACATGTAAAGGCAGTGCTCCCAGAGGGCTGCTGAGTGTTTGCTCTGGCAAGTACAGGATGTTACCAATATGAAAACTTGGGCAAAGCTCACTTCTTTCCACAGCTCTTATTTTAGTGCCCCCTGCTGTCAGTATTATTCTGATGATTTAAATTTGCACTGGGATACTAAGGAAAGAAGTAGAAACAAAAATATGTCCCAGTTAAACTATTCAGATAAAGGCCTTTTGCAATACCAGGCAGTTTTCCATTTCCCCAGCTCTATCATTTGACTCAGCAATAACTGTGCTTGTTGATATAGCCAAGATACATTTAAATCATTTAACATTATGCTAAGATAGTACTTTTATGACAGATGTATTTGGCTTTGTGACACTAACACAGCTTTCTGGTACCTGAATGCAATAAAGCTATTTCCAGGTAAAACTTCTTTTACTGTCATCCACAGCAGTGATGGCACATCATGGGAACAGCAGAGACATTCTGTTTCACCAAGGTTACTGTACTCTGTCCAATGCTGTCATTGAAATCAATAAACTATTTCAATGAAATAAGTAATCAATAATCAATTATGTGAGTGTTAAAAGAAACAGTCAAATAAAATGAAAGACATCATCCCGTTGGATGATCCAACCTGCTTCTATTTAAACTTCTAAAAGTTAGTTTTATTTTATAAATAATAAATAGTCCCACTGTGAATACAAGGTTCATGGATTCTCTCTTAGGTTTGCTGCACTTCCCAAGCAGTTGATGCTGGTTGTACCCCCCTTATTTATGATTTCACCCAAGTCATCTCAATACATTCCACTTGGGCCCTGGGCCCAGTGAGGAGCAGTGCAGCCCTGGTTTTGTGCCTGAAATGTTTTGGTTTTCTGAAATTCTTTTCCCAGGGAATTTTCTGTAAACAAGAGACATGTTTTTGTAGTTGTAACTTTGTTTTTCATTCCTTTTCCTAGGAGGGACTTCTTCTTGCTGTCCCTCTGGTCTGACCAATGTAATTGACGAAGTTTGTCTTTTTGTCACCAATCAGATTGGTCAGTGTAAAACAGTATATACAGAAAACACATCCCAAAACCAAAAGAGGCATTTTCAGCCTTCTGAAGTCACTCTGTGCCGTTGTGGTGTAAAACAGTGTCAGAACAGTGTCCCCCTCCAGCTGCCAGTGCTGCAGCAGGCCCTGGCCCAGGGGAGTGCCTGTGCTCCTTGGGTGTGGAGCACACCCTGTGCAGCCTCAGGCTCTGCTGTTTATCAACATCGCAACTTAGGAAGATATTTCAAAATGTTAAAAGTGCTTCCTTTTTGCAGCAGAATTAACAACTGTTTTCATTATTTTGCAAAGCCAAAATGGACCTACTAACCCCCCAAAATGTCATTAAGTGCTTGAAGGTCAGTGAACCTGCCAATGAGAGTAGTTTATAAAGTGTTGAATTTTCACTGAGGTACATTTGTCAGATGCCATAAAAAAACAAGACCTGCAGCTCATGTCACCTGCTGAAAAGCACCTCAGGTAATAGCTGTATCCATTTCAGTTACATCTGGGCTCAGGCTGATTTTCTTACATTTCTATTATTTAAGTGTAAGCCTCATCACAAAGAATCAACCTTTATTTTAAGATCACAGAAGCATTTTCTATTTACCAAACATTGCAGGAGCCCTGCTGATCAACTGCAACAGAACAATCGACTCCTGCCATGCATTTGGCAGGTGGCAGTGTCAGGAACCCACAAAGTCAGGCTGCAGCAGCCACCAGGCTGCAAATCAAATGCAATAAACTACAATTGTACCCAAAAACTTCTCAAATCAAAGCATAAAATGTACACTTCAGGTTCACATCTCTGATGGTTTCTAGAATAAACCAGCAGACCACAAAGGTGAGCAGAGACATTTGCCTTGCCCCAGGCTTCCTCTGCTGCACGTGGCTTTGCTGTTCAGTGCTCTCCCTTCCCTCTGTCCCCAGCCATGGTGTGACTTCACACTGCAGCACTGGCAGGGCAAGTGCAGCAGGCAGAAAGGAGGACCCAAGGCAATTTGCTTCCATTATTTTTAAGGAAGTTTCCATTTTCCAGATGGCAGATACTGATTTGTTGAGACAACACTTTCCATAGAAGCACACTGGCTCTTACTGAATTCGTTCTGGGTGCTGGTTCCCAGGGCCAAGGCATAACTTCCAGCCAAAGTCAGAGATCAGTTTAGGAGAGTTGAAACCAGAGTTTCCACCTCCCACAAGGGTCCTGTAACAGCTGAACCAATATCTTTCTGCAGTGTGAACAAAAGTAAAACTGCTCATGAGACACGTGCCCAGAAGAATGAACCATGTGGGGGCTGCCATTTGATGAGCAGGAGCTCCAGGTGCACATTTGCCCTTGATTTGTGCCTAAAGGACTCAGATCTCTACTCCTTCAATTCATTTGGGCTATTGTTTTCTTGAGTAGCAGCTTTGAATTTCATTCTAGTCCTCACCAAACTTTGAAAGACCTTTGGTTTTCCAAAATGCTGGAAGCCTCTTGTGTGCAAGGCAGGAGATTGCAAACTACAAGTACTTTAGCTCATGGCTCCACTTTCCCTACTCCCAAATGCAGTTACAGCCCTAGCACAGAAACAGAAGGGTCTTGGCATCCAATTAGCAATATGATACCTGGGGAGGATGCAGTGAGTGTCAGTCCAGGGCTCAGTTCCAATCCCAGCTGTCACAGCTTTAGGATGGCAGAAGAAAATCAGTATTTGTGAACAGCCTGGCCATACATCATCACTGCAAGCTGTGATTTGCAACATTCCAAGTAGAAGATTTTATTTGAAGTTAATAGTGAGTAAAAGGGCCAAGTACCTACAATGGTGACTCAGCCTTTATCTGGATGACCTTTCTGACCACAGACACAACAGACATCTGCTTAGGGAAAGTGTGGGGTTTAGAGCAAATTGATAATTTCAACATTCACCACAGAATGCTATAGTACATGAATCACTTATACAAAACACTGAATTGCTGCTATTGCAATATTTACTTTTAATATCCACACCAGTTAAATATCTGTATCTTGAACACCTCAACTTCCCTAAAAATACTGATTTCTTTCTCTGTCAATCACAGTGCTTTGTGTTAGATAGTTATTTCAATATTTAACAGATTGAAAAGGATAGCCCTGCTTAGCAAGACAGTGTGTATTAACAAGAAGTGTCAGAAATTCCCTTGATAGTCCTTTGTTTTGCACTGGGTCTTTTAGTGCAGAACCTGTACCTGTAAAAAGCGTGGATTATGCTGCAGTATCAGAGATGCAATTCCATGCCAGTTTCTTACAGAAGCAATAAACCCACTTGATACAGGTTAATTTTAAAAAAAAAGAACAGCATAAAGTCAGGCTTTTCTAAACCTGCCACAGCTTTTGATGAAGAAGTCAGAATAACAGTCTTAAATAAAGATATAAAAATGAAATAGCATAAATATTTTGGCCCACGATCTTCTTTTGATACAACTAAATCCTTGTTACTCATACTTTTAAAAGAGCAAACAATGCATGCACTCAAGCATTTCACAGAAGCAAAGCCACAGTCTTCCAGATGTATTTTTTCTAATATTCAGGTGCTTAGTTGACTTATTTATGATACTTACTGCACTGCACGGCTTTGTACATAAAAAAACTGGGCAGCACATTTCTGCAAAACCCATGAATGTTATTCATATCCACTAAGTAATGTTGAGAAAAAAACATGAAGTTCTACTGAATAATTTATTAAAAATCATACCAAATACCCAATCTTCCAATTCTATTACATACAACTCTATGAATAGTTAAATTAATGCAATGCCAAAACACTGGCAGAAACAGAAATAACCCTGAAACTACTCTTACCTCTTTTTCACCAAAAATAAAGTCCATTTTTTCCCCATGCTCAGGGTTTCCTAAGACTATCCAACAGAGGGCTCCCCATAGCCATTAAAAAGCTTAATTGAAAGCCAATACACAAATGCTAATAGACATAGACAAATCAGCACACTGTCATTTTAATGCCTCCTCTGTATGCACACACACATCCTTCTACACCCAGATCAGACATTTGTAAAGTCACACACTGAAACCACTCAGGTGGTGCCTTGGCAGAATTTGTATGCTGCTCACGCATGCTACACCTCAAGACTTTTTCTGAAACACTGTTTTTAACTGTAGAAAATGAGTGTGTTTTTAAATTGTCTTTACAGAAATTAAATCGCTTTTTCTTATTATTTTTTGGAGACTAAAATAAATACTGAGAAGCCAGTGTGGAGCAGAGTCTGCTGTGTGAGTATCAGGCAGTGGGAAGGGCAGGGCAGTGGCTGGAGCCTGGCAGGTGTCTGTGCATCTGGGGCACCCTTTGCTGCCACCCCCTGCACCTGAAGCCATCTCCTCAGCAGGAGCACGGTGCCAGCACAGCACTTCAGCAGGAGGTCACTGCAGGCTCTGTTAGCCCTTGCTCTCTCTGGTGAGGCAGGAGTGCTGCTCAGCAGTTTAGAAACACTGGAGTGATCCATGTATTTGGTGGGTTATGGTTTCCTGACACTGAGACACCTGAGGCTGATAAAAACCAAACATATTTTAAAGACTTCTCCAGTGCTGCAGAAAATAAGGGTTTGCAAAGGGTCTTGTATGAGTTCTTGTGGTTTAAGAAGGACTACAGCCATCCACTAAACTGTCCTTGGAGACTGGAAGTGAAAGATTCCTACACATACCCTTCATCCTGAGGTCCCCCTCACTGTTTTAAGATCTTAGTTTTAAATAGGGGATATCATCATGCACTGTGGCATATCTTCCCTCAGTAACATATGCTGAGATTTCCTGTATGCTACACACTTTCTTTTTTAAATTTAATTGAATGACACAGCTGATACACTTTTATGTGGGTATGTCCTTCCTGATAAAAAAATGGTCATAGCATATCATCTACTCAAACACAACATAATCATAAAACAAAACTATTGCCCTGCAATAAATTAACTTTAGTAATTGATGGGTTTAGTAAGCTATTAACCACAGATGAAGATAATACCTAAACTATTGTACAAGAAGCTTTTAAAAAGTTTTTACAGTATTATAAAGAAATTATCTATCTGTATTTCCAGAAGTTCACTGTGCAGCACCTGAAGATGTGCCTGGAACTTCAGCCAACAAGGTATATTTTTTAACTTCTGAGATTCAATTTGTTTTCCCTAATAGGTTTTGAGCTTATCGATGATAATAGTAATTTGCTTTTCTTCATACATTTACATTCCACTGTGAAAATACACAACTACACTCTTCCTGCACAGGCTACAAAGGTAATCCAATACAATTCCTCCACTGAATGTCAGTGATTAACTCCTCCAAAACTAGTTTTGCACTTTTATAAACAAAGGCTTTTTGACCCATGTCTTTGGAGGTGAAGTATGAAAGTTATGATCTGATATATTAAACATCAGACAAACAGATCTGTCTTTTAATTTATGGAAATGTATTTGGTGCTTCCATTCACTCTGCTTTTACCTGCAGTGATACTGCAAAGCATGTGGACGTGTAATACATACAGAGAAAACTTTATGGTATCTGCAGCTGTATTACACATCACTAAACTTTAAGTAAATCTTCACAGAGAATTTTGGCACAGCACAGAACTAGAAACACCCTGACCTGACCTGAATTGAGTTTGATCTCTTTACACATTCTAATCTCTGCTTTCTTGTCAGGGTGTCTGTGTGCACACAGGCATTTGTAAGATCTAATCCATGCTGCAATTTGATGCAATTCTATAGAAGTAGTCAACACTCTCATGATCCTCCACCCCACCCCCAGAGCTGAGGTTTGGATCTGAGGCCCAAGAGCAAACTCAAATGATGAATTTTGTAACTGTCCTTGTACTTAGAATACAGCCATTTCTTAGACTAAATTCTAAGTGCCTCTGGTCCAGAAGTGTTTGAAACAATATCTCCTTCTCCCTTTCAACTAGAGATGCAGGTGTACAGGACCTTTGGAAGAAACCAGAATAATTTGGCATGCAAAGGTACCTTCTATTTTAAAGATTTAGGCTTTTTATCAGTATGCAGTCATTCTTTTTCTAAGAGCACATACAATTCCTGTATGGAAACAGCAGTAGCAGAACCAAAAATATCAAACAAACTCTACTCCTTTACTTACCATAAGTCTCCATCTTCAATAGTCCTGTCATTTGGGGCTCCAGCATGGCCATAGTGCAGAACAGAGGAGTTCTCCCCACTGACAGACAAAAAAGAAAATCAGCACAATTAGTGGAAGAAGAAACATTAACACACACATTCCCATGATAAGAAGGAACACTGTAAGCATCGGTGTATTCACATAAAAAGCAGCCTGTGAGAGCTGTCAATCCCTGCCCTGGTGTGGGCTGCAATAGTTACCCCACAACTTGTGCAGCACAGCACAGGAATTCTGTACTCTGGCTGTAAGACAGGACCTTGTTGCAGGAGGAGCATGGCACAGTTCATATGAATATTTCCTGTGTCCAGGACAGTGTAAAGGAAAGAATTATGCACAAGTAATTTTTCAGTTTACATCCATTTATTATTTTCTGGTGGGGTTTGTTTTGTTTGTTTGTTTTTAATTGCTTAGTGCTATTTTTCCCTATTCGAGGTTAAGTAGTCTGAGGCATAAAACAAACTAACTTCCACTGGAGTAAAATGTGACATTTGAAATACTCCAGGAAACACTAGTGCTGGAGAATTTGAACTGTCTGAGAGAACAGCTCCAGTTCCCCTCTGGCATGGCTACAGGTGGTCTCTGCTGGAGGGGATGCACTGCTTGGGGAACATTCACAGCTTGCAATGCCAGCAGCAGGAGAAGGTATGAGGACTGTCACTCTCTTCTTACCTGCTGTTGAAAAATCACATTGCAGAGAAGATTTTTATTCCTGGAAACCTTTCAGAATAAACTGCTGATTCACAAGAATAAATCAGCTCCAGAGAAGGATGGACACTTGTTCTGTGGTTCTAAAGTTCCATGATCCACTAAGTGACCTACATTTGGCCTTGGCATCCTCTCTTGCCTACTGATATTCCCTTGGGTCTATAAAATGTCAGTTAAAAGGCTGATAAAGATCTCAAGCCCTACCTATTTTTCTTTTACTGTTTTCTTCAGATGGATGCTCTCGCTTTTTTCTCTTCAAAAAGCTGGAGGAATTGTATCACATCCAAAAATACACATGCTGGGACAGGGTTACTGCAGCTTCTCTCCATTCCCTCCAGCTCACTTGCCAGCCTGTACCTCAGCTTTCATCAAAACCTTGCACCGGTCACCCTGCTCAAATTTGGTTCTTTCAAGCTGTGATGCTGGAACAGCTTTGTATCTTGGATGACAGGAATCTGAGGCTCAATTTCAATCAATCTTTTGTTGTATCTGGAGTAAATGTGACATCTGACATACTTCTCATACTAGACTTCTGATGTGTGCAATTACAAAAAGAGTGAGCATGCACTGTATCCAAAAGGAGATTACCTTCAAGATACATGAAGTTGTAATATTAGATATTTAACAGATCATCAGTCATTCAGATAATTTCATAAGCAATGAGTATGGAGTAGAAAGTAGTAAGTTTCTGCAGGCTTTCAATCTAATTGGCTGGACTGAGTCCCTGGAAGTATTTAAAAATGTAGCTAAAACACGTAGCTGTGGCATTTGGGGACACAGCTGAGCAGTGAACTTGGCAGTGCTGAGTTCATGGATGGACTGGCTGATCTCAGAGGGCTTTTACAACCTGAGTAATTCTATATTGATATTTCGAAAACATTAAGTATTTATTCTTAACTATTTTTTGCATATAAGAATCACTATGTAATAAGACAGTGAAAGGTGATATTTCAGAATCCTGGGGATGATTTTCTGATACAAGTGTACTTCATAAAATCATACACACTCCAAACAGAAAAGTTAGAAGTTGTTAAACCAAGAGTTAAAAAGCCCCACACAACTAAGGCTGCAACACATTCATTTTGTGATGCTGGTCCAATGGCTTAAGCACAGTTTCACAACTGGCTGGATGATTTTTCCTTGCTGGATGCTGGACTTGAGAACCTCTGCTGCTGTGCAGATAGCTAAAAATGGACCTGTATGCAAGATGAAGACAGGCATCAGTTTCTTTCTGAGATGTTCTGTCTCCTGGACACTGTTGGAACATTTTCCACACCAGGGCACTTTCAAAATTAGTTTGCTCTATCTGAAGAAAAAATCTGTAATAGGGCAATGGAGTGCAATCAAAAGAAAAGGTCTTCTGTGGCAGGCACTATGTCCAGTGGGAGCTGTGTTCCCAGCCTGAGCTCTCCCATCAAGTGACAGGGGTGCAGACTGCTCCCAGCCCTGCACTGCAGCATCACTTCCTGCCTCCAGACCTGCTTCCAGGTGGAGAGCTAAAGTTTTGGGAGGATGGCATATGGAAGCAACTGGAATGACCTTGCATGACACTGTTTGGTGTTTAAGGAAGAACACAAGAAATAATAAAAAAACCCCAACAGCTGGCGTGCACATACATACTCCACAGCAGTTAGTCAGGATTTTAGCTGCAGATACTACTCCTTATCTCCCTCCAAAACTGGGGACAAAATAGGAGAAGCAAACAGCACATGCATATATTTATGATCAACTTTTGCAAAATTATCATGAACCTTAAGGGCATGACTCCATGCTTATGTATTTGCAGACAGCTCATTTACTTATCAAGATCTGCTGGCACCCGCAGTGACATACACCACACCAGTGCAGAAATAAGTCCTACACTCCAATTTGACAACTGCACAAACACTTTCAACAAAACTCATTGCAAATACAAAGATGAGGGGTTTCTTTTGCCCATTTGAATGCAAAGGTTTTAGCTTACAAACTCTTTCTGTTAGGCTCAGCAGCAGCTGTCTGGGAGCTGCAGAAGGATCTGTTTCCCAATCCCGTTGGTGCAGCATTCAGCAGGCACAGTCTCTGTTGGCATGGGAGGCTCCTGATCTGTCAGACACAGCTGGGCTCTGTCACACACAGGATCACAGCACACACAGCACAGGTGGAGACCAGATCTGCACACCATATGCATTTCAGGGCTTTGGCTGCTGGGATTCATTGGCATGAGAGGGTCTGCTCCCCTGGGACTGGCTCTGGGCAGGTACCCTGGGCTCGACACCCATTAGCAACAACCTGCTCCTGAAAGCTCTCCCAGCTGCTTTTCACCCCCCAAAAAAATCCAGCATGTGCACTGCAGGACTGATCCCTGGCTCTGAGCAGGCCCTGCAAATGAGGATGAGTGGGAGAGCTTGACTCAGAAATGCACTACTGACCCAAACTAAGAGAGCACTATGGAAACCTCCAGTGGGTTCCTGTGAAGAGGTGCATGTCCAATCTCCCCTGCAGGGTGCATCTTTACCACTGTCCTGAGATGAAGGCAGGAAGATGCTTCTGGAGCAATGCTACAGAAATGATGTGTACCCACAAGGTAAATGCTACAGTTAGCCAGAAATTGTTCACACTGATTCAATAAGCCTTTCAAGGTGGCTTTAAAACAATTTCAACAAAACCCCCTGCCACAGGCAAAGCAAATGAGCCTCCATGTGGAAGCTACTTCTTTCTTTTCCAAGAGGCAGCAGTTGCAAGGTCTAGCATGAGGGCCCCAAGCTGCAGTTTAAGACAAAGTGCTGTGGGGAGGGGAGGATCACTGGCGTCGCTGCTTTTTTCCATCAGCACCTCTGAAAATCACCACACACGAGGATGCCAATGCTCACCTTCAGGCAGCCAACCTGAAAAACCCTCCAAGAACTTTCTGTGTATCCATTTTTATTCCTTTAATAACTTGCTTCTAACTGGTGTGGAAGATATGTTTGTTACAGAAAGAATTGCATGAAGCAGCAGAAGAGCTGCAAATTAACATCACTGAGAACGCAAACTGCAGTAAGAGATTCTGATTACTAGCAAAGGAAAACAACCCCCCTAGATGCATTTTAGATCAGAAAGCACCCTGAAAACAAATTATTAGAAGAAAGAGGAGAAATGTCAGCAATATTTTAAGAATAAGGCTATGGTGAGCATCAAGCACTACAGAAAGTGTAGCTAGTAGCTCTATATTAAGACCATCTAAAGAAAAAAACAAAAGACCATTGACTAAAACTGGAACCTATTTCCATTATGACTTACATCAACACAGAATCAACCCAGAAGAAAGCATTAAGCCTTCTTGCCACTTTTTTGTTTAATGCGTGAAATCTTAAAAAGTTGTACTGAAGTGAAAGAAAGAAAAGCAGATTCAGTAAATGTCCTAATCTGGTCCAAAAAGCTTCACTTATGGTGACCCTCAGATAGAAGAAGACATTTCACTGCACAATGTTATTCTCAATGACTGATAGCACCTGATGAGAGCTGTCACCTGCCCAGAGACATCAGTCAAGAAGATCTGAACCCCAGCCTAAGATGAGAGAGTAACAAGCAGCAGCTGGTGGTGGTTTCTGTGGTGGTTCCAGAGATACCAACCCCTCCACCACCACCTAACTCTAGCTGGAACCTCTGCACCTGCTTCCCAGTGGATGCCATCCACCCCAGCATCACCAGGACTCTGGGAATGGATCACCTTTGTTTTCCCATCTGTAAAAATGGTTCCTTGGTACCCTAAGGCACTGCAGTGAATAATTCATTAGCATTTGGACACTACTTGGAAGTAGCTCTTTGTAGATGAGTGCCAAGTATATCCAAGTATGCTCAACAAATGCTTCCATTCTCCTTTCATGACACTTAGTGATGTCTGCACTTCAAACCACTCCCAGGGGACAGTATTTGAAAGTGTCACTAACTATAGGACCAATCTCAAAAGGTAACACCCTGTCACACTCATCAGTGTGTGTTATTATTCTCATCATAACAGGGAACACATGAAGCAGTTTTGGTCACACCAAATATTCATTTAGCATCTCCTCAAGAATATAACACTGCACAGGGACAGCAATAAATAAATGTACCCATCACATGACAAGTGATTTATTTCTGTACTGAAATATGATATAGATTACTCCTGATTTCCAGTTTAATCAGCATATTTTTGAAAAAATTTGAATAACAAACTTGTTTTTTATTTAGAAGGATTGTTCTTTTCTATGGAAACTACTATCAGGCCTGTAATCTAAAAAGGAAAGATGCTGTCAAAATATGCCTATTTTAAGTGTTCAGGAAAATACAAAATTCAGCATGAATAGCATAAAACATTCAAAAATCCTAATTGCAAAAGCTATTTTTAGTTGTAAATGTAGTTAAGTGAAATATTTACAATGCATTACATTTTCACAGTATTAAAAAATGTCTATTATTTTTGCCATTATTATGTTAATTGAATTCATTCATTTATTAGGAGCTGGCTTAAAACTGTTAATGTTATTCCTAGTTCATCACTCATAGTCAGAACATAGAATACAAAGACCTTTGTCTGTAAATTGCTATCTCATGCAATTTTTTTTTTAAATCAAGTTTGTCTGCATTTTTAATTCTAGTGGAAGGATACAATGCCAGCTCCTAACAACAACAGTGACTCACAATGTTGTTTGGATCTTGCATTCCAAGGATAGCTCTTCTCTGTGTTTTAAATCCTTCAATAGTTCAGAGGCAGCTCTACCACCACTCCCATGCCCTGCAGAGCAGGACAGGATGCCCAGGGAGCTCCTGTCAGCTCCCAGTTCTGAGCCACTGTTGGAGCTTTCCTCCTCCAGGGTTCCCCAAGATATGTAATGCAGGTCCTGGGTTCTTCAGGTCTGTTCCCACAGGTGACAAGGACCCACTACACAAACACTGACTGGACATTTTTAGAGGTTTAGCAAAGTGATTGAAGCACCAGCACCCAAACCAGATCCTGCAGCACAGGTTATGATCCACTGTAAGTGAATGTGAAGTCTGCAAGGCTGTGAAAATCATTCCATCACTGTCTGTGACAAAAGCTTAGAGACAGAATCTCATTTCACTGGGATGTTAATTCTCAAGTTATACAATGGTACTTAAACCAGGAAACTTTTCAGACAATTTAGATATACAATTTGCCATAAAACTGCTCATGCTCCTGCTGCAATTTTGCATATAAATTGGAAAATTGCATTTACAAATAAGCAATTGAGTAAAGTGCAGAAAGAAGTGAAGGTGCTAATTGTTCTTATTACCTTCAAAGCAATATAGCATTATTGTCATCAACATAAAAATCATCTTTTGTGAGTGTATGTGACCTCAGTGCAGGGCAAATGTTTCTAAGCAGCAGCAGAACAAGTGGAACATATATACAGACATATATGGCTCATCTAACTGTCAAACATCTCTGATTAGATTAATTCCACTAAGTAAGATTAATCTCTGCATGAAGCACACAGCTGTTCTTCAGCATGTATCCCACACTGTTCTCTTGTGCATTTCTACAACTGCAGGGAGAACTTTTATACTACTTTCCCAAATACAGTGACCTTCAACACTAGCTGTTCAGCAAGAAGCAGAGAGAGCAAAAAATTCCAAATTCCAACAAGATTAGTTTAATTGCACCCTAATCTTTGAGACAAAGAATTTTGAGGATGATAAATACTTCAGGTGTATTTCAAAGGAAGTATTTTTGAGCAATAGAGAATAGCTCTAAAGCCCTTCTCCATGATGCTATTTAATAAAAAAAGCCAAGTGCAGCACAGGGGTGAACAAAAGCATGATCTTGCAGCAGCCACTGGGGAACCTCTGGAGTGCAGCAGAATCTATTACCAAGTTATGTCTTCAGGAGATGGAGGTAGCCACCTACCTGTCTTTGTCTTTTCCAGTGAAAACACGTCAGAACTCAGTCTGGTGGCATTTGCCAACACATGACATGCCTAAAAGGATCAAATTTACAAATATCCAGGGGGAAACTGATTATAAAGATGACACAGATCAGTGTAAACCATCCTCTTACCTGCCACAGATGCAAGTGTAGGAGGTGTGGCGCATGCCACCGCGAGTGTAGCAGTAGTGCTGGAACAGGCTGCAAAGAAACAAAGGGGGTAATTAATGATTTATGCAAAATCACTCCAAGACAGGGAGAAAAGCAAGTTCTGCTTGAGTACAGCCGTGTTGGTGTAAATCCCCAGCTGCCCAACAAAGCTCTCTGCCCATTTCTGCTCAGCTGAGCACTACCATTGCCTCCATGCAGAGCTCAGAGCCCTGCAGAGCTGCACGCCATCTCCACAGAGACATGAAGCAGCTCTGCAGCAAAGAGGGGCTCGAGTGCAGCTCTGTGACCTCAGATGGCAGCTGCCTTCATTACAGCTCAACACCAAGAGAGTTCATCTGACCACAGAACAAACAGGATGGTAACAAGTGAAAATGCTGAAGCTGGTAAAGCTGGCCAAACTCTCCAAAGTGGAAGTGAGAAAACCACTGCATTGCTGCATTTCAGGTACACAATCTCATCCATGATCCTTCTTTTCAACCCTACTGCCCTCAATCTATGTCATGTAGATTCAGGAAAAGTGAAGTCCAACCAGTCCTTCACAGAGGAAGGAGCTTGCCAGACTGGTCAAAGCTCTTCAAAATAATTTCAGCGGAAGTCCTCTCATTTTTACCACCTCACAGTCACCTTCTGCTAGAAGCTGAACTAAATATCCCCTGAGCCTGATTTGCATCTGACTATGCTGTTCACCCTCCTCTCCAGACAAGTCAGCAGAACTTTCCCTACACATAAAACCAGGTACTTTCTGCATCACAGTCTGGGCTGGAATGGACAGTGTCATGTTTTCTTGCCTGTAGCACAACAGACACGGAGAAAACATAAGACTTACTCAATTTCAGTGTGGTACCTAAATACCTCTATGATCTTTCCCTGTCCAAAAATGGGGGAAAAAATTAACACAAACTCAATCCTAAGAGCAAAAGGATCATGTGGTACCATGAGGCCAAGTCTCCTGCAGCCTCTAAAGGACAGTACAATGCAGCATTGTTTGTTTTGGTGTGTGCTTGGGACAGGGAAGGGAGAACAGCCTGTGGAACTCCTCTTTCACTGCCTTCCTGCTGGAGGAGCTGTTTGGCCTTGAAAAGCATTACAATATTTTCATCTTCACTGTCAAAGTCCCCTTCACATGAGGGCAGATGTGCCCAAAGCACAATTAATATAGGATTAGGTGCTTTACGAGCTAAGCACATCTCATGGATCCTTTTATTCTTTTTGAAATATGCTCTAGTTACAATCCAATTCCCTGTAATGCTGAATGAATTCCAAAACCTCATTTCTTGTAATACTGAAATCATTTCATTAACACAGAGTGATAATGCTGCTATTCAAAGAATAGAGATGTTGTAAGTTTGTCCTTCTTCAGCAGCAAGCCACAGAACACAATGCAAATTCAAAAGATATTAAAGACATTACATGCTTGTAAATCTAAACTGGATTTTAAAATTACACA
This sequence comes from Illadopsis cleaveri, assembly GCA_013399915.1. Classification (NCBI taxonomy): domain Eukaryota; kingdom Metazoa; phylum Chordata; class Aves; order Passeriformes; family Timaliidae; genus Illadopsis; species Illadopsis cleaveri. The sequence goes on along the minus strand of VXBB01018248.1, from coordinate 672,362 downwards.
AAATGACAGTATTTAAAGAGAAAGAAAAGAAAACATACAAATTAATCACATATGAAAAAAGAAAAGCTTCCATTTAAAGACTCACTAGAGGGACACCCTGTTTACAAGATCTCTTTTCTGTTCAAAATACTGTGGTGGTTTACAAGGCAGAAAACACTAAGTTTGTTTTGGCCCATAAATGAATAATGGCAATGATTAGGTCAGAGAAGGTAAGGAGAAACTCTGACATGGTGAGAACCCAGCAGAGATATCACTAAATTGAGCTAATAAATTTATCACCTAAACTGTCATTTTTTCTGACAAAGACATTCCTTCACAGAAATGGACATTTCATATGGAAACATTTGCTTGCAGGCAAGGTTTACCCTGTAAGACATGACACTATACACAAACATTTTGCACAATAATTATATTGTTATTTATGTATAGTTACATTTTAGGAAGCAACTTTTAGTGTTTTACAGACCCTTCACCTTAAATGTTTGAATAAACTATGTCCCCTAGGCAGCAACTTCCAGTAATCTTATAAAGAGCTTAAAAATGAAATGTAAAAATGAAACAATGAAGGCTCTAAACAACTTTCCATCATCAGTGATGCTGGATAGGTTTATTTTTCCACAGGACAACTGATCACATATTCATAGTTGCAATTAATATGAAACTATGCAGCCAGTAATAGTAGTCACTTCTTGCAGTACTCCCCAACAAGCAGTAAAAATCAATCAATAAATGAAGACATGCTTTGTGCAATCCAGCTGTTGCCTGAACTTTGTTTCTGTTTTCATCAAACATCGTGGGCTTCCATTTAAGACTAAGAAAGAAGATGCTATCTATGTGACTGAGTTGATGATGACACAACTTTGCCAGCTGATGAGTTTCCTGCTAGTAAAACTACTCACATCACTTTTTTGAATTTACTTTTTCAGGGTATGATCTCATGCAATTGAAAAAAAAAAAATTCAAGATCTCCATCAGAGATAGCCAACATCCTTCTATAATATGGCAGAGATAAATGAAGGACTGGATATGTCTCTGATGACAAAGGCTGGCTTTTCAAAGCCACAAAGTGTATATGCAGAATTAGAGAAGGTGCCAAGACTTTGTAGGTAAAGTCCCAGCTCCACTGAAGTGAATGCAGATTCTGCCAACTAGACTTTACCACACCAAGATTTCACTGTCTACACTCTGTAAGAATCTTTAGCCATAAGAGCAACATGAAAGTATAAAATCTGAAATAGCTGGATGGAATATAATTTAATCTGGCACTCTGCATGCATTGCAAATCTTGCACCCTGAACTTCTCCTGGTCTTTTTGATAAGTGTGGAGGATAAGTGTGTTCAGCCAGTTTTATGTTGCTGCTGGATGCTTTGCCCTGAGATTCTAATGCAACCAACACAGGTGCAGAAAAGAAGCAGCTCTTTCTCTTCTTGCAGGGGTTTCAAAGCTTCCTGCCATGTTTTGGGCAGTATTTCTCCAGAAGGCAAGTGTATCACCATGCAAGTACGGCCTCAGTGGTGTACACAGGTCAGCCACGGGTGCTGCATTGGCTTGTCACATGTCACCTGTCAAATGCAGACAACTTTGCTAGAGCTGGGCTGTGCAGTGCTTTGGACACAATTGGTTTGATGCTGTTGCTATGTAGAGGAACATCCTGGGTTTGGTGTTCTGGTTTTTTCCCATCACTTCTTTTGACTGACAATATGCAGAGAGTTCAGGCAGTTTTTAAAAACTCACTGTTTTTCCATCAGTTAAAAAATCCCCAGGTACTAGTCACCATCAAGTCAAGTAAATCTGACATGAGTGCACTTCCCCTCCTTGCAAATTTTCTGAGGCACAAGATAATGTTAACCCCACTGCTCTGCTGAGTCTCAGCTGCCTCACTGACTGAGCTGACTTGAGAGAAGAAAACTCCCTTTTCAGAGATAATGGGTTATTCACCAGTAGCAATAACAAAATGAGTACATACTTGCTGTGTTTCAGATCCTATGGAGTACTGCATACAACCAAACAAACCTCCAGAATGCTCAAAGAGCCTCAACTTCAAAACAGCCTAAAAAGCCATTAAAGTAAAATCTTCTATGAACAGTCTTTCTGACAAATTATCAAAATCACTCTGACAATGATGTTTGTGTTTTATGGCCATCTTTGGTCCAGTTTCTACTGCTATCTAATGCACATTGACAATTATAGTCACATGTGTGCTATGAATGGAAAAGCATTAAATAAGGTAGTTTAATGTCAACACTTTTCCTAATTTAAGTGAATTTACAGAATAAAGACACGTAAAGCAGGAGGAATAGAACTATCTGTATTGATTGCCCTCACATTTTGCTTATTTTCAGGTCTTCCTCATCACTAGAATACAACATATCCATACACGCTCAGCAGCATTATTTTTATTTCCCAAAATAAATATATAAATAATCTCTAATTTTAATTCCTATCATCAGCTTTTCTTGAGTTATAAGAAATATTTATAAGAAAGCAAAATTTGCATTTCTCAGCTATTCACTCCCGAAACTAAGACACTTCTAGATCAAAAAGGTTCAAATTTTAAATAAAAATCCAATTGAGCATTTTGACCTGTATCTTACAAATCCAGAAAGAAATGTAATTACAGAAAGCATAATAAACATGGAGAAAAGACAGATTCAGAAGGAACTAAAAGCAGCAAGAATATCTGAGCAATGTCTGACAAAAAAAAAAAAAAATTAAAACCTGGCCAAGTTTCCATAACACTGCCCAAGACATTCCTCAGTGACATCTTCCGAAGGTCCCACACCCTCATCAAAGTGCTGCAGAATGAGACATGGACATCACCTTAGGCTGCAGGAACAATTACTCATCCAAGGTCTCTGATGAGAGAGAGAAAACCACTGAATAATCCCATTCATTATCCCCAGACACTGCATCTAGAACACCTGTGGGTACTGGTAGCTCAAGAATCTGATTTTTAGGTTGTGTATCAGTGAGCTCTGCTGTCAATTTGCCCTGTGAAGCAAACAAGAACAAAAGAGTCAAGGACACTTGTAGGTCAGTGTCTCATGATGGTGTTTATAAAGAAAACATGTACTTGAGAAAGTTGTCTCCTAATAAAAAGAAACCTTTGTATACTTCAAAAATAGTGTTCTTTGAACATAGCCCCTGAGAGCTGCCTTGAAATGCAAGCAGGTGGGTTTGAACTATAAACTGGAAACCACAGTAACTTAAGAGAGTTCTGGACAGAACTTGGAGGATTTTCTGTAGTTCCTTCTTTCATTTTTATAACCACAACTGGAAGATGTAGGTGAATATCAGTTACCTGTGCACTGAATCACTACTGAATTACAACTAGAATGTGTCCTTATGCTTTTGTATGGTGTAAATATGAAGCATAGCCATGACACAGGCTAAAATCCAAAGCCTTTCTAAGGCATTCACAGAAGGCCAAATACTCCAAAGCTGATCTCTCTAGTTATACCACGACTGAAATCCATTATTTTGATCATTTAGACACATAAAAATCTCCACATAAGAAAGCTGTAAACCCCAAACCCCACAAATTTGTTGAAATAGTAATACAGCAAATATAATTTGCCCATGATTACTAAAGCATTTATACTTAACATCTAAGTAGGCTGAAAGAAACATGCTGAGAGGAAAGAAGGCAAGGTGTGAGTAACAGTCCATCAGTGAATATAGGAGCAAGGTGAGCAGTACTTCCTTTAATCCCACACTAGACATAGTGAGGTTCTTAAAAACGGAGCATTTCTCTTTGTTAACCTACTTACTCTGCTAATGTAATTTATTTTCCATGGGCAACTAGATGCTTAAAGGCTTAGCCTATCTAATCCTATTTTCATTTAGTTCACAACAGCACACTGCAGTACTGCAAAACATCTCTGAGGTTGTTTTGTTTTGTTAAACAAAAACAAAAAGTCAGTACTTCATTGCAAAAGGGTAAAATAGAGTGGAGAAGTGTAGGAGGACTAATCCAACTTACTATTAATGAACAAACAATGGATTACTAACTTGCAGCCAACGAGGAAAAAAAACAGCACAATGAGCAGATGAGCAAAGTTATTCAACACCTTGGAGACAATATACATCATGATTTATGTCTGGAAATTGTTTAGAACAGAACTTTCAGACCCATGAACAACAGGAAACAAAACCACTTCTGTGCATTGACTTCTTAAACTAACTGGTTGCACTACTCCTAGTGAAAATTCTGGATTAAAATCCCTGGCTGGGTTATTTTGCATGCTCACACAGGAGAGCTGCTGAAGCTTACCATCAACCAGAGATACTGAAAGGAGCTACACTTTGAAACATCTCTTTACAATTGTCCTAATTTGTATCATGCACAAGCAGAAATAATATGTGATTTTTTAAAAAAATGTTGATCCTTCTGAATTCTAACATCTAGATTCTGTTCTCATTTTTGCTGTGTTTTCTTTATATAAGTTATTTTCCTTCATGTACAGCAAACATTATGTAATAATAGAACCTTAAAATGTTATTTGAGTTCAGCAGGGACAGAAGAAGATTAACTTTGGCAAGCAGGTATGACACAGGAAACTGGCAGTACATTAATGTAAATACAGTAGAACATTTATGAAGTAAGGAAGAGCTGTGTAGAAGCAGCACAGAAGTAAGCAGGCTCATCTCTGTAATAAATAATTCATATTGGGATTTCTACATGTGTTACTTCTCTGTACTGAAATGGATCACAAGCCAGAGCTCAGGGCAGGAACAGAGTAAGACTACCCTAAAATGCAGATATATTTCAAGATACAAAACAACACAGATCAGAAGGAATACCATTCCTTCAGGAAGCAAAGCCCATCAAGGTAAAGCCATTAACACTGCCTGGAAACCAGAGACACACGAAAAAGAAAGTCCATAAATAATACAAAACTTGGCACTGTCACATATGTCATATATGATTTGCAATGATTGAAGGTAATTGATAATATCAGTTCAAGAACAGAGAGTTTAGGTGAGGGGTAATTAGCATTTTAATTGCATAATTGGGAATTATAAATTACCTGTCTTATGTAAAGAATAACTGAAGAGCTTATATGACATGAGCTGATAATTCATCTTTTTGTCTAAGCTACACAGGTTGGTGAATTTAGAGAACCAGGAATTGCATTTTCCTCACACACAGAGACATTTCCTTTTTGGTTTTTAATTTCATAGCTCTTCCTCTTATCTATTCCACATGAAGAAAATTTTCCCCCAACAATTTGCAAATCTAGAATTTTAGAATGATTTTTGAGTCAGAGAACATGACTGATACTGCAGTAGTTTAAGATTTCCTGTGCTTTGTTCCCCCCTTCCCCCTTCCCCCTTCCAGACTGACGTAAGTTTTTTCCAACAGGACTGTTGGAGTTTAATCCAATTTTTTTCCTTTTCCAGTCTGAGGAAAGGGCAAGAGCTTTCAAAGATGTGATTTTAAAGAAGTGCATATGGACACTCTCACTTGATTTGTCTTTCAGCTGATCCTACACTGGTGCCACATCTCTGACTCTGAAAACTCATCAAGTTATGCTTTCTCACAGAAGTTCAGCTAAGCCATTTCATTACCAATATTCAAATGCAAACAATGATTATGTAAGCCTACAACCTCCTACTCAGCTGCTGCTTTTCCACAAGATTGGCAAGACAACGGAATGGGTACCCTAGAGATAGGACAGTTACCAAGAATGCTCTGTAAATACCACTTTTCAATAAGTCAATCATTAAATTAACACTTAAGAAGCCTTTAAAAAAGTCTTCAAGTATGGTTGTCAGATTTCTATTTTCCTGAAACTCTTAACTCCACTCAGAAAATTCACCTATCATCTGTCAGAAGTGTTGGATTCATCTGCATGAAAACCAGCTGATTGTGGATAAAAATATTATGACTATTACACTACTGAAATCTTTACCTATCAATCCTGTTGAAATACAGTTAGGGTCTCATAGTAATTGGGCTGATTAAGATATTCATAATAAAAAGGTTTAATGTTAACTCTGACAGACTTGTAAGTCAAGGCCTACCTCACGATCTGGATTTTGGTAGGCAGCAGCTCAGAGGCAGGAGGTGTGTGCTGGGCTGGTACAGGATGCAGCTCCTGCAGAGCTGCCAGCCCAGCCCAGGGGCTGGTACAGGAACACAGCCCAGGATTGCCCACAGCACTGCAGCAGGGCTCCAGCCAGGCCAAGGAGCCCAGCAGATAATGGACAGACAAAGCCTGCCTGGTACCAGAGATGGCCATGGCTGCAATTCCAGCTGTGATTAGACCAGCACAGGTAATGAAACTGAGCTGATGGAATGACCATGCTGCTCCCCACAGAGCCACAGCCCCCGTGTGCCACAGCAGGAGAAAACCTCACTGCTCTCCAGCTGGGAGGGTCAGCACTGCCCCAGGGGCACAGGGTGTGAAGGTGGGAACTTGTGCTGTGCTGGGCTAAGCCCACATTCCATGTGCTCCTTCCTGCTCCTGCCTCTGCCAGCCTGGCTGCACACACAGGGCTCCTCCTGCTCTGCACCTCTACAGTGAGGAGGAGCTACAAAACCTTGAACAGGATTATTTTCCAGAGCAGAAAGATTTTCAAATAGTTTTCCATCTTTACTAAATACATAAATGGAAAAAGGATCCCATTGCCACATGACAACACAATGATCATTCAAGAGTCTCTGTTTTCATTCTCCACCAATTCCAAAGACCACTTGGAATCACATCCATTGCTAACAAGGCAGAACAAAGTTCTGCACTGGCCTACATTTCATCTTTAATTTAATATTATGGAAAGAGATGGCACAGGTTTTTCTCAGACTCATTGCTCCATTTCTAGCTCTAATAATTCTAGATCACAACTGGCATATTTTAAATTAAATTTTTTTTGTAGTTTAAACCTATTTATCAACAGCTAATTAACGAGGTCTAAATCCTTTGATGACAGAATGATTAAACTGCATTTTAGCTAATCCATCTTTAATTAAAATGCTGCCAGCAAACCATTTCTGGATGTGTAAAAAAAGACACATTTATAGATGCTCACTCTTTAACTATGCATTATGTAAAGCCAATAATTAGAAGAACTCATAATTTCAATTATATTTTAATTACTGTTACATATAAAACATGCTTTAATAGATGTAATGCAATACATTTTCTTTCTTTACCACCCACTAATCATTCCTATTGGGGTGACAACCAAATAAAAGGAAGTTTAATACATGCGATAGTACAGGAATCTTCTTCTAGCTTTGAACCAATTCTCTCTCCATTTCTTCTTTGCAGCAGAAAGGTACTTAATTATCTCCAAATCTAAACCACAAATGAATCCCTATAAATCCCTGCTAAAGCTCTAAAAGGAGATTAGCAGTAACTGACCATAATATAGAGAAATGCTTTATCCTTATTATTGCACCAGCATGTCTTCAAGTTTCTTCAACTCAAAGCACAAGGCTACTAAAAGCCTGCTCATTAGGAAAAAATAGGAGGTGACAATTAACCAATTTTCCTATTTAATTCCTTTCTAATTTTAGGAAACAACAAGAGCCAAGAGAGGCTTCAGTTACTGGAGGAGCCATCAATGTTCATTTCTTTAGGGTGTCCCCTTGCCTCCATCTGGGAGGGGAGGGTGGTAGGTGAACATAATGTCATGGCTGCAGCCAGCTCCCCATCACCTGCATTAATGGGAGGCTGAGACGTGGAAATGTGACAGTGATAAAAGTTTAACTGTTCTTTACTATGGTTAAGTCAGTTTTCAGTGCAAATCTCTTCCTAAAGCTGGTCAGGAACACTCAATATCCCATAGCAATTCAACCTTTAAAATTGCATGTTATTGCAATAGATTTTGTTTAGCTAAGAGGAACTAAAATGTGATAAATTACAGTTTTTAAATATGTTTCTAAGCTCTCTATGTTCCAAGTAGTTGTACATCACTGTAAACTGTTTTACAGCTTCACTGCTTGCAGTGATCTGAATGTGACATGAGGAAACCAGTAACTCTGTAGGAGAATCCTGGTTACTCACTATATTGTACTTTACAAATATGAAAAAGGGTATATTATATTATTTCTTCTGACTCAGACATGTTAAAATTGAATTTTCGTGTTGATTTCTACTGTTTGGATATATTAATGAAATTGCTGGTATTTCAGTTTCTTTCAAGTTTTCTCTAAAAATATTTAACATTTAAAACACTGTGATAGTTAAGATGTTTTCACCACAGGCATGTATCATGAAGTCACTGAACATGCAAGTACTGAAATACCCACAAAACAAGACCTGAGCTGCTGCCTAGTTTGATTTACATAAATCCTATCCTTTCATTTACATTTTTGACTATTTCTGCTTATAAGCAATCTCTTGAGGGCAGAGAATATATTTTACTACCTTACAAAGTGCATTGCCCATTTATATTCTAATGAAATAAGGAGAACAACAGCTTATTATGAAGAGGATATGAGCTGTATCTCCTTGAAAGAACATGTCTGGAAAGGTCATTTGGAATATCTAAGCACTCATATCTAACAAGAACAAATGCTGATGTAGCAACGAGCTTTATCAAGGTTTATTGAGAACACTCATTACTTTTTAAAAGATTGCAGTAAATCTACCTGGAAGAGAAAACACACCTCCAAACTTAGGAATGGTCCCTGATTGCTGCTCCCCCAGGAGCTCTGTAGGGCCAAAAGAAGTGACAAGCAGACAACCAAGACTGCATCACCTCACACCACCTGCTCTCCCAACCACATCACTGGTTTTCCTGCCTCTCATGATGCCTTGGCAGTATGAGACCAAGGACAAATATGTTTAAGGACTGCACACAGTAATATTCAACAAGATGAAATATTCAAGAAGAAATATTTTAGCTGTTAGAAGCACTGGGGAAGGACAGTAATAAGGCCAATACCAGAAACAGCATTATGATAGAAGCTAATCAGATATATATTGACAGCTTGTCTTCAATTTAATGCACTGCTTCATTCAAATGCTGACTGTAGTAACTGCTTTTTGTCTGAAGACACTGGCACTTTGGCCAGTAAGTGTTCTGTTTTCCTTCTCAGTCTACAGAGACTGCCAGAGCAAGGACACAGCATGTAAATGCCAGCTGTCACCTAGGAGGTGACTAACATCTTCTTGGGAAGAGTTTCTTGGAGGAGGCTCATGCCAGACAATGTCACTTGCCAGAATTCAGAGCCCTGCAGCCCTGCCTGGATCTCCCACGTGCTTTCTGGAGTAACACAGTGTACTGCTGCTTCCCCAGCAGAGAATGTGCAACTAAATATAGAAAAGCTGGTTAAGTATTTCAGAATGTTCTAGCAAACTCCACAACACTATCCAAACTTTTCTTAAAATTGCTTTTACCCTGGTCCCAGAAGCCTTGAGTAAGATGGTGTGTTTGGCTGGGTCTGCTTCCAGATGCTGCATCGTCAAAAAGAAAGTTTTCTTGGCTTGATAAATAACAGATCAGAGATGTCCTTCTCTAATCTTTCTGACCATGTTTCAAGGGTCCCAGTCACATAAAATGAGTGAATGGCCGTCCAGAGGACTACACCATTTACCACAAATTACTTCTTTATGGAAGAATCAATTTTATAGTCTCCTGAATTTCAAACACTTGCCTCTTCAATCCAGTGGAATTACTCATTTGAAAGCCAAGCCTGAGATAGATGACTCCAAGGATCTACTCTTGGGGCTATGAAATATCTGTTGTAAAATTCTAGAGAGGACTTATAAGTCTTTGCAAAAGACTCTGAGTAAAGAAAACATGTATCAACACTTTAACATTATATGGTGAAAAGTGTCCTGACTAATCTGTTGAGTCTCCAACAGTCTTCTGTCCTGACACACCAGGAAGCTAAATTCAAGTCAATCCAATCCAACAGAACCAGAAAGTGTTATCAAGAGACACCCCCTCCATGCTGTGCTGGAAACTCCCACGTGCATGGCTTTCTGCTCATGCAGGGAGAGTTTTGCAAAGCTGAACTCATGAGAATAAAGCTTTAAAGACACATTAACTGATTTCAACTCCTAAGGAGACAATATGCAACTTGGAAAACAAGTACCACTGCAAAACCAGGGGAACAAAATTAAATGCTTTCAGGAGAGATGGTTCCAACAGCTCTTAAGCTCTTGCAGCCTCAAGAAGAAATCCATAATACTGATTGTGTTCCCTTAATCCATGTTGCAGAGTACAAATCAACATCTGGGTGAAAGTGAAGGGAAAGTACATCCTCAACAGAACTTTCAACAATTCAAGCTGCCATGCAAGGCTTGACAAATCCATTTGCCTTCTTTTAAGTGGCACACAGAAAATTGCCAGACTCGGTGTTCATCAGTTTCTGCAGATCTACTGATCTTATTAGAAAGAATTAAAGCTGTAAGGATTGGAAAGATACTATTAACCAACTATAAATGAGCCTAACATTTCACTGCATGCCTAAAACTCTGAGGGTGTTTCAGTTACTCCATTCACAGCAGAGCCTCCATTAGCAACAAACAAAAAAAAGAATTCCAGTCCTTAGCTAACAGCATAATGTCTAGAACTGTTAAAAGAATGAAAGAACTTTTGTCCTGATGCCTCATGTCTACTTAAAGATTGAAACTGTTTGTGTCAAGATGTGAAACTGCATAGAAGAGCCCTGTCTGTGGGGAGGCACAGTCCAGCTCTTGCACCAAAATGACATAACCTGTTCTCTCTACATCGAAGATCTGTCACCCACCAACTCCAGTTCCTTCTCCCTACAGGAAGATGAAGGCACACAGGAAAACAGGGCAACATGCAGAGGCAGCACTCACAGGACCACGTCTCCCAGACTTAACCCCACAAACTCCTCTGTGCTTCCTGCTGATGTTGCTGGAGAGGAAATCACATCCCCAAAGGTGGTTGAAAAAGATCTGCATAGTCACACTGCCTTAAAGCATGTCCCAGAGTCTAATGCCACATCCAAGCAGCAGTGGATTGATCTACAGAAATTCTCAACTCTTATTTCTTGCCATGTAAATCTCTGCAACAGGAATGTGAGGGACTCCAACAGGTCACACAGGATGCCTACAAGCTACTTATTCTGCCAGGAATATAAAGTCTAAAACACCTCTTGATTCAGCTGGCAATTACCTTTTCACTAGTACACTCTACCTTTCACCACCTCTGGAGGTGCCTATATGCAGAAGAGGTAAACATCTTTCACTGTATTCAGTAAACTGGGCAGATATAAACAGAAATATGGGCTTTATTTGCCATTCCTCTCAAAGTGAGAACAGATGAGATCAGTGCTGAAACCCCACTAACAGGCCATGGATGCAGTCACTCTTACCATTGGATTGGATAGGTCTCCACAAACACCAGGCAAAAAGATCTGCCTTATGCCCTGAGCACCAGGCAGAGGACCAAGAACAGGAGGGATGGCAAAAGACCAGGATTCTTGAAGACCATGGAAGGTCTTCATGGAAAGTAAGGAAGCAGTGAGGGCTGCTGAATTCTCTGAATTTAGGGTGATCAGGAACTGCCCATTGGTTTGCTCAGACATGTGCATTTTTACACCTACCTTCTAAGTCCTTCCTTAAAAAAGTCTTTGCCAAAACAAGCTTGTTCTCCATTTAAGAAATGCTGATTCTGTGGACAGGCAGAATTCACCCTTTCCTTCGTTTATCATTTATATCTTACCTGTGCCCTTCAGTTTCTATTCAGTGTCATCTGGCTTCACCATACAGCTACTAAATACATGGAGTCTTTTGTCTAAGCACTCAAGTAGCCCCCAACAGAACCTGAAAGTTCCTTAAAGAATTGTCTGTATTTACCAAAATGGCTGCTCCTGGATAATGCTGTGTGCAGGCCCTCATATTTCTCAAGAAAGAAGTGTTCCTTCCCATCACTTTCAAAATGGAGCTGACATTAGAAGACATTAGCTGTGACTTTCCACACAGACATCAGCACAGAAGAAATCCAGTGAGACATCTCAAAAACATTACCTTGGACTAGAGTCATTCCCCCTGAGGTAATTAAGCCTTTGCTCTGATGTACATACAAATGTCTCATTAGCTGTTTCTGAGAGCTTACTACACAGAGGACATGTTCAGCTGTTTGCAAACTCCCACATCTAAATTATTTCCAGATCAGAAATGCAGTATTCTCTAGCTTTCATCTAAATGCTTTCTTCTTAAACTTACGACCTCTTTCTTATTTATATTTAAAAACGTTATATTGATAGGCTCAACTGATCAAATGATCCAGATCTTACTGCTCGATTCCCATCACTTTGATAACCTACTGACTTTCAAAGGTCTACACCTACATGATTTATTGAGATCTAGAAATTTCTTCTGAGATGTCCGTACTGCCAGGTTTAATGTCACCTCCTTTGCAACTGCACTTATGAAAAAAGAACAAGTGTTAGAAGATGACTCTTCCCTGACAACCACTTCTGTCAGTTAGCCATGCTTAAATCCACTGAATGTGTACCTTATTAATATGGTCATACAGCTAATCCTCATGTTGTGTGATAATAAGTCAAATGCACTGCTGAAGGCTAAATATATTAAACATAAGCCATGGAATTAACTTTATTAACCAAATGTAAACTAAATAAAAAATTAAATCCTGGTTTCCTTAATAAGATATCCTTCATAACATCACGTTAATTCAAATTAATTAAACACTTGTTCTCCACTACTGGAACTTCATATCAGCACTGTTGCAGTTGCAAAATAAGCTTTTTTCATCATGAATTCAGCCTGATATTAACCACAACCCCAGTCTGCACCTACAGGTTGCTCCCGCTCCTCCTGCCCCACTGTAAATCAGAACCAGATGATCTGCTAAAATTTAAACCATGTTTTAGAATTCTTATATTGAATACACATATGGACAGTAAAATATTTAGGACACAGTAACAGCCAACAATATTCATTCATTTCCTCATGGAACAAATGTGCAGTTTTTCACTTTTAATAGTCACTGAAGAAGAAATGGAACTGCTAAAGGAGATCTGTCTGCATCATGGCTTCATTTAATAAAGTTAATAATAAAATTATGTTTATACACACATACATGCATATATATATGTGTATGCATAAAATCTGCATTTTTAGAAGAACTACTTATTTAATTACAGATGTCAGTTGACTTTGGTATTTCTACCAAGCAAATTCCTTTTTCACTTCATTTTTGAGTTCAGTTACTTTTATTTGTCCTCAACTATTCAGCGGAAACCAGTAACATCAATAAAAAAATGTCAATTTTGATCTGCCTCATAAGATGCAAGAGCTCTAGATGGATTTTCAGTCAGCAGACAGGGTGAGTAGAACAGCTATTATTAACAGCCGTTAGACAGAGTGGCAGCACCAGAAGACAGCTCCCTAGATTTAGGCTGGATTAAGTGGATACTGTACTCAGACAGACCTTCAAGCACTGTAAATAACTTTAAAACTCTACATTGTGGCTGTACTCTCTCTGCTGTCAGAACTGGTTAGGCCACATCATGAGATGGTTTACAGCAAAGTGACAAGGACATTGCTGAATTGCAAACTGTACATGGTTTATCATAATAAATTAAAATTACTTAATACAGGTACTGGAGCAAAGGTCTACAAGAACAAGAGAGGCAAAGAAGATTGGCACAGAACTAAGCAGAAAATCACTATAAGACAGGAGAAAACACAGCAGCTTTGCTAGAAAGTTCACTAGCTTTTAAACAACACTTTCTGCTTCTCCCCATGCTATCAAATCCTTTGGTGTCTTAGGTTACTATGTCAGATGTAACCAAAAGTATGTATTCTGTCACCATCTTCATAAGCTCTTAAAGCAGGTGGGGCAGTGTTCCTTATCTCCTCCATGACTCATCCCTGATAACTCCAGGGGCTCTCTCTGCTAATGGGCCACCAAGTCTCACTGCAGGAGTCATACATTCCATCATCCCACTGTGAGATGCTCTGCCCAGGGGGAGGAACCAAGTGTTCCTACCTGGATATAATCTGAGGTTTGGAACACCAACAAGCAGCTTTAAGTGCTGGATTCCCAAAAGACAAGAGCTACATAACCACCATTGGAGCTTCAGAGGAACATCAAACCCTTCTACAGCATCACCACTTCAACAGAACCACATCTATCCCTTCAACAGTGCCCAGTTAATCGGACTGCTACCACCACCCTGACCAACAGGGTGTCAGGTTGTATCCTGACTCTGTCAGTTTAAACCAGCATTTTCTGCCTTTATTTTAATTTTCCTAATAAATTTTAGTTCTGACTCGGAATCTCCCGCTGGTTTGTTTCCAAACTAGTACATTTGGTTTTATGCCACCTGTATTTAAAATAGACTAGTCAAATGGAAATAACTTTTAATTGAGCAGACACTCAAGTTCCATGATTGTTGGGGATAAATACCCAGTTTTCATGAGTCAAAGACAGGACATCAGTATTATTCATATTAAGAAAGGAATCAAAGCAATATGTTTCACAGCAGTTCCTGATCCTGTTCAATGTGTTCAAACATGTTAGCCAATATCCATCTCAAAAATTAAACCAAAACCCCATAAAATATAGAACAGAAAAAGACTCCAAACCCAAATAACCCAAACCAGCTACTGGTGAAGAGCTCAAATGACCACAGAAATGTTGTCATTTCTTCTTTACCAATAATATTTTCAGGTCCCCTTTATTGCTGTCTGGAGTTCCAGGTTTGTATTGCATAGCACTGCAGCTTTGGAATAGAACAAACAACGAAAAATTACTTTTAATTCAAGTATTTTGTACTCTTATGCTGATTACCTCCATGAACTCCAAGTGAGACCACTTCATGCAGCATTCTCCTCCTCCCACAGCCCTGCTCAGAGCAGAGGCAGGACCTGAGGTCCTCCTGCCTTTTGGAGGTTCTTCCTGCCCTTGCCTCTGAGCCAGCCCACACTCACTGCCCCAAACTGGTGCTCTGTGTGCCAAACCAACAGTGCTGCTCACCAGTTTCTTTACTGGGTCTCTAGGGAGGAAGATGGCACACAGATTGCACAAACTTCTGCTGCTTTTCAACAGGAGCACCTCTTCATGTCCATCTTACATTATTAATAAGGCATTTAAAATAAGAATAGCCAAGAAGGTAAGAGGGTCCTTTCAGAAAGCACTAAAGTATCTTGAAAATTTAGGCCCATATCCCCAAAATATTATAGACTGATTCCTACTCTATCCAAAAAGATCCAGTTGGCCTTAAAAATCTAGCCTTTAAAACTTTAAATTCTACTGAATACTTGATATGGAAGAGGAACAAGAGCACTTTTCAAAATTGAAACCAAAGCCTTTCCTTACATTAACAGCAGCTCCTTTGATAATCTAAACTGAAAGGAATCCAATATATTTTTCGCTCTCTAGTCTTACTTTTAATGCCCTGTTAGCTTGGATAACGAAAATGGATGAATCCATTTCACTTGCAGGTTCTTGTGCACCAGGTGAGCTCAGCAGCCCCCAGCACAGCCCCAGCCTGCCTTGGGGAAACACACTGCTCCAGGCTTTTCCAGGTCAGAGAATGGAATTACTTCTATTGCTCTCCATTAGGAAAAATGGGAGAGGAGTGGCTCAGGGATAACATTTAACAATTGTGGTTACTCTCAGGGAAGAATGCAGATTTTTAATTTCTCTTTTTGAATTTTTACTAATTGCAACTGCAAAGGGATGCCATTATTATAATGTACACTATAAGGAAATAAACTGAAGTTCCCCAAACTATCTTGTTTATTTTCCCACCAAAACACCAATGCAATAAAAGCTCTTCAAACTGCTAAAAGTCATCTTTACCAAGTTCAGATAAGCAGCTTTTTGATCACAGCTAGCCAAAACAAGACCATGATATACAAAGCTCAGACATAGGAAAAAAAAAATGCTTTGTGCTACTAATTTTATAATACATTTTATCATGTTTCTCTTGAGTGAGTTTCCTACAGAATCTTGCCAAACTCATTTACAAATGCTCTCAGCTTTTGGGAGATAATAAAAAAGTTTCACCTATTTACTCCAGCTGCTTCCAGTACCTGCCTCAATGACCACACTGGGGTGAACTGCAGTTTAGAGAATGTTCCTATCCCCATCATTTACCAGCAGTTGAATTTTGTTCTTACATTCACTAACCCATGTTGAGAATCTTTAAAAGCAAGTGTACCGCTCCTTTAATTAGTAATTTCCTGAGTTGTATTCTTCTTTTATTTCACCTCTTAATGACTAACAATAACTAAACCCCACCTCATAACAAAAGCAATCTGAATAGCTCAACAGAAAATCGGGATTTGACTCTCACACTCCAAAGGAGCACAGCTGTGGAAGCACCTGAGCAGGAAGGAGGCCTCCGGTGGTTTTGGGGGCACACCTGAATGTTGCACAGAGAACAGGAGACCCAGCTGAGGATGGGTCTTTTGCTGTTACAGGTACAGTAGGGAGAACTGGAGTTTCTCTGTCTCCACAGAGACAAGAAATAATGAAAGGAAAAACAGAAGGTGGTCAAACAGACTTGTTTGGCATCTCCCAGCAGAGCTCAGCACGGAAACACATTTTTAAGTTCTGGTCCAAGCCTTAGCCCTTGGATACACTGATCCTTGTCCCAGCTGGCTGACTTGGCAGTGTCTCAGCTGGCACCTTTCTTGATTTCAGCTATTAGATGAGCATTTATTATAATTCTAGTTTTCTATTCTGTTCTCATATGAGAACTTCAGTGCAAGGCGAGTTCATCTAGCCCCATTAATGAATTCCGTGTGTTAACAGGATTAAAAACCCAAGTATTTTTCATACCTCAGGATGTATAGGCAATGCATTGGCACACTGGCACTTAGTGATATTTTTTTCCAATTCATAGCATCACTAAGGTTGGAAAAGCCCTCCAAGACCACCAAGTCCAACCTGTAATTAATTCCCACCTTGTCCCCAGCCCAGAGCACTGAGTGCCACATCCAGGCATCCCTTGTAGGCCTCCAGGGATGGGGACTCCAAACCTCATGGGCAGCCCCTGCCAATGTTTAATCACCCCTTCCAAGAAGAAATTCCTCCTGATGTCCAACCTGTACCTCTCCATGTGCAGCTTGAGGCTATTTACTCTTGTTCTGTCTACCCTGTGCCTTAATGCCCCCACGCCCACACAACAGGATTCTTTAGCCTTGGACAAAATTGTGCATTCAGGCCAATTCATAATTAATTTACTAAGGACTCTTATATGCAACAAATATATTCCTTGAATAGGCAATATCACTGGACTTCACAGAAAATCAATCTGATACAGTCTTTTAGCTGAAAAAAGATAAAGTATACAACACTGTAAGAACTATCTGTTTTTATTCAGAATATAGATAATTGTATAAACCATTTTACAGCTTCTGAATTTGCTATCTACAGCTCTCAAACTACTACCTCGCTGTGAATCTTCTTCGAATAAAACGGAGGAATAAACCAACAAGAAAGACAACAAGTAACAAATTACCAACCTGATGAAATCCTAGTGGCTTCTCAAGCTCTCATAACTGAAATGCTATCCTTTTGCTTCCTATTTCCTAAAAATCCTGATAACATGAGGAATCTCTTTGCATTCTTACAACTTTTTGATTTACTCTATGTTGGAGTTTTGCAGTAACAGCAAGGTCATGTAAAATACTTTGTAAATTTTTTGTTCTGTAAAGATTGTATCTATATTTACTTCTACTTGCCTTTATGTTTAGTAGCCCTATAAGCATTCATCTTCCCTAATCCCCTTGGACTTCTGCACCTTTCAACCAAGTCTTCTCACAATCCCCACCCCGACTCAGAGCAGCACTGGCTTTCTCTAATCACTCCGAAAATCAAGACCTTTGAATGGGATTATAAATACTGATTTTGATATTGCCCAGACTCCTGGGACAAGAGATCAGAAGTACACACCAATACTAAATCTTTGTGTGTTGCTGAGGCAAACAAACACCCTGCAATATGCAATGCCCACCTGTATTTACTGATCCTGAACTCTGGGATGTGCTGATTGGTATTTCTCATTTCTGTGGCCCTCAGCACTGTGCTGAGGGAACCATCCAGTGTTCCCAGGCTGTGCATGGCACACAGACACTTGCTGCTGTGGACTGTGAGACCAGTCCTAGGGTGGGAGTGAAGCACTGAGGAATGGCCACAGTGACTGGTGTTCTCCCCCTCACCTCTGCAGCTACGGATGCTCAGGAGTTTCACAGTCTTCTGCCAGCTTTGATGCAGATCAAGGGGGATAAAAGGGGAATAATGGGTTTTACCAAGAAAAATTTGGACAAGTTCATGTATCTTCTCTTTTCAAAACTGTGACTGTAGGATGAGGAATGCAAGATTCTTCAGAAGCTGCTAATAACTCCACAGGGCACTGCTACTCAAACAGTCTTTTGAGAGAGATGTGTTTTATTGCTGCAACAACTCCTGAAGCTGCTAAAGCATAGAGGATGCTGCGTTTCACCAGGGCTTATTTAAAGCAATTTTAAATATTGTAGGGAGAGATATGCAGGTGTGTGTGCACACTTACATCCTCTAAAATCTGAAATATGTACAAATAATATTTTAAACATACACCTGAGTTTCATTCTTTCACCCATGCAGCTGGTTTCATGCTATCACACCTTTCAGACATTCCATAATCTAATAACTTTGCCAACTAAGAAACTGCATTGTGGGGACTAACTAGTGCTTTTTTAAAAGTAACAGTATTCCTTTTGGTGTCCTTCCACCTAACTGGTATAAATGCTCATTAACAAAGGCTTTGACAAGCTCCTGTACCTGCAGAAAGGCCTCCTGAATCTCCCAGCACATTGCAATATTGAACAGAGCTCCATGCCAAGTACACAGATCTTGAAAACACTTCCCACAACCTCATTTCTTTCAGAATTTAACCATTCAAAACCCACAGGTTTTCAGCTCTTACGGGGCTTTAAGTTCTCCCTGCAATAAGATATTGTCATTCCTTGATGGTTTTAGAAAGACAAAATATGGGAACAAGCAAAAGATCAAGCTGATAACAAGCAGAATTCTGATCTCTGGTATTTCTAATTTCTACTCATTTTTTTTAAGTTTCTCTACTTCACAAATCGTATTTTTAACACACTCCTTTCAGCATTATTTTCTGAACTATCCTCTCCCACGTTCATTACTGCCTGTTGTAATTTGTCCACAACATTTTTACAAAACATATATCCCAAATATCTCAAATAGTGGGATAGATACTGCAAAACACTTTTCCCTGGTTCATTGTACTGAATGTGGCTGAAGAGAGACTGAAAACAATTTAAAAGATACAAGTGAAGAGGAAGGGCAGGGAAGGCAGGCAGGGAGGGAAGAAGGAAGGAAGGAAGGAAGGAGCTTGCTGACTTGCTCTCTGGTGTAACTTAAACAGCAACAATGCCATTTAACAGCATTTTAAATGCGTTTTAAACAGCAAAATTGGCTTTGAGATTTCAAGCGATTTCAAAGAAACAAGATATGAAAACAGGCATGCTAAAAATGAAGTTGGAAGTTTAAATTGATGTCTAACCCCCTCGAAGTCTGGAAAATAGAGAAGCTGTATTTCAGCCATGATTCTTCAGTGCTACATGTGTACGGGAGCCCCACCAGAGCTCTGCTCTCTGCCTCGCAGTCCCTGTCAGCTGTGGGAAACACAGTAACAGCAGGCACAGAATTTCCATGTCACCTTTTCTATACATCCCATTCAGAAAAAAACAGCACGCAGCATGCACGTAGAAAAAGCCATACTTTGAATTTTGAGCAAGGTACATTCAGTTTAGTGTGCAGTATGGTTCCACACGCATTTATAGAAGAATATCTTGCAAGACAACAGTTTGAAGCATTTGTTCAATGAAATGTCAATCCTGTCAACTGCACCATTCTCCACACAGCCACATCAGAGCATTTTCTCACAGCAAGGGGTAGCACGAAAGTCTCAAGGCCAATGTGGTTTTTTGGGTCTTTTGTGTAAGATCAAGCCTGTGTCAAAAAAAAGTAATACAGCTTCCCCCAATTCTTAACAGGTTTCTTCTTTTCTATTATTCCTTAAAGATGCTGCTCAGCACAGACTAAAAGCTTATTCAGTTGTTCACACTCACAGCAGTATTACCACGCAGGGTTTGTACGTGTATCTCAGACATGCACACTTCCAGGGAGTTTAACAGATACTTTGCTTGTACAATACAAATCAGGAAGACTTTTAAAAAAGTATTCTTGTTAGCAAAATGCTTTGTGAACATTACTTTTATCAAAACCATGTGCCAACTCACTGCACAAATAAATTGCAACCTCATAAAATTGTCAAAATTGTATCCCTTAGGAGCAACAAAGCACTTTCTGCATTGTAAAGTATTTCATATTTTGTTTCTACTATGTAAAGTGTAATAGGCTACATGATTTGATTTATATTTTGGGGATCCAGTACATTTATTAGCTATGTAAAAGACAGCACACAAAATATTTCACAGTTTATGCTCTGAGTTTCAATTATTCCTGACACTGAAATAATGAACTGGTGCAGGCAAGAAAGTACTGAGGGAGGGAACAAAAACTAAAACCCAACAAACAAACCCAACCAACAACACTACCCAGAGCAAGGTGGGGCAGTGCCCAGGCTCCCCAGGGAATGGGCACGGCCCCAAGGCTGACAGAGCTCCACGAGTGTTTGGATACTGCTCCAGGGATGGCCAGGCTGGGATTGTTGGGGGGTCTGTGCAGGGACAGGGGCTGGGCTGGATGGTCCTTGTGTGTCCCTTCCAACTCAGCCTGTTCTGTGAATAAAAAAGAATTGTCTGCTGACTGCTGCCAGCCTAAGTCATTCCAGAGCAAAGCAAGAGCCAGACTGGGGAAACATTAAGAACTAAGAGAGCAAGAAAATATTTAACTACACAAAGAAATAGTAGCTTTCTAATACTGGGGTGGAGAAACATTTTAATTCATGCCTATACCATCACTGACATTGAAATTAGTATTCCTATGTGAACTAACACATACTATTTTATTATGAATAAAAAATAATCAAATAATTTGAAATATGAGGAGGAAGTAAAGCTAGATAGATTGCTGCTATGAGTGAAAACCCTACCTCAGTTCACAAGTTACCAATTTTGGAAATGAAGATCATATCTGCAAGTCAGTAGCCATTTTTTTAAGAAGTCACACAGGAATCCTTGTTTAAAGTCCCTCTAGAAGTCTGTCACATGTATTGAACCCCTGATACTGTCTGCATGTCAACACAGGGACACTGACAGCAGTCTGTGCACAAGAAGAGTCACACCCATACATTTGAACAATTCTTTCAATTTTTCAGATGATGAAAACACGAGTTTTCTTGTGTTTCTTTTTTAATCCTAGATAAATTGTTCTCAGTAGTGGAAACAACTGCTCCAATACACATATTATAACTTTAAGATAAGCTTTGTTATATATGTTGAAGTTTTACTACTGTACCACAAAGACCCTCCTGTGCATGTGAACAGCAAAGCCCCAGGTCCCCAAACAATAGCTCTGCCCCCCACCATTAAAATGACAAACTACATCCCCAGCTGCAGTACACCCAAACTCCCTAACAGATTAGATTTAAAATTGAGCAATGCACCAAGGCAGCTATTAGTCTTTCAACTCAAGTGTCAACTTCAAACAAATTAATGGCTGAGCAATCTCAGCCAAATGGCGTCTTGACAATTACAAACTGCAATTCTAAATCCAAATTCCAGTGCAACATTACTGAGTAAGTTTTCTGAACTGTAGTAATTTGCTTCAGTAAAAAAAAAAAATACTGCTGAACGTGGTTCTGCAAGTTATCACATCCACTTCACCATCCAATTCTATAAAGAAAGACATACTGGAGATGAAAGAAGAAGAGATCAGAGCAGGAATTTGATATACAAGAGCTGGAAGTTACAACAGACATGCAACCCTTGTCAAATTCCTCCAACTACACCCATCTACACATAATCTACAGCTAAGATGAAACTGAATATTCTCCAAGAACCAGCATGATGTGAACTGTATCTCAGCTTGAAACTACAAAGGAATTGGCCAGTAGTTGAGATTTTTGCACACTATCATCCATTTTCAGCACACACTCTTGGAATTAGGGAAGACAAGTAAGCAGACAGTAGCAACTAATTGTATGGCCCTTTCCTTTTCCTTAGAGATTTATTTTTTCTCTTCAAAGCTTTATAGATTGATTGCAAAGCTATGCTGTAAATCAAAAGGAAGCCACTACTCATTACCTAGTTAGAATTTTCTGAGCTCTTTACTGTGAAGCTATTTCTCTGCTGTTTGATCCAAAGGCCACTGGCAATGCCTACGAGTGCACTACCTGCCATGGCAGCTGAGACTTATTTTTTCCCAGATCCATTTTCAACAGCTTGATGAATTTCCACTTGCTTCCAGTTCTAAAGAGAACCACCAAGGCATATGTTTCATCGATTCAAAATACTTGTTCAGAGTGAACAAAAAAGAAAAAAAAAAAAGTAGTGTTAAGAGTGAGTCAGAGTAAAAGAAGGTGCATGATCTACCAGTGTAGACCAACATGCCCAGCTGTGATTACCTATACTCCAGCCAAAAAATAAGGGAAGTAATGCCTTCTTCTTCTTCTTCAAGAAAAAGAAAATTTAAAAATACTGTTACCACTGTAAAAGTTATCCCTCAGCAAGAAAAAATACATTGAAGGACACAAACATCCTGCTCACCCCTATCAGCTTCGAACTTTCTTCCTCATGTATTTTCTGGGGGTTTTTTTTTGATCTCTGAAATAGACCAAGTCTTTTCTTTCTACTGCTGCTGGAGGACACTACTCAAACAAAGCACTTTCATTTTCCAGTCCTTCAGCACGCAACAGTGCATTCAGTCCTTCACCCATGTTCTTTCTAGATAAAAGTGAGTACTTTAAACCATGTTTTCATCACTGCCAGCTTTGAGAAGCCCTGTGCCTCTTGTTTTAGTACAGTGAACACAGCTCCAAAGGGCAGGTCTCTGGCAGCAACCCAGCCTTGACTGCACAAGCCCTATGGACTACAGGAGGTACGTGAAGGGATATGGGTGAATTTTGGGATCTGGGGACCCGTGCTGAGAGCGATGCTGGATGCCAGCAGAGGGCCAGTGAGCTGGGTGGAAGCAGTGCAGGAAGATGAATGGCATCTGGTAATGATCTGGCATTTATCTGGAGTGACAGTGGTAACATCTGTGATTTGCCATGATTTGTAGCTGAAAGCCCTACACCCCATTCAGGTGCTGAGGATTAAGGCAAAGGCACCAGCAGACAAAGATGAACGTGGTGCAAAGTGCTGGCTGGCAGGGGGAACCCCACACTTACTGGCCCCCCACAGTCCCCACTCAGCCCCCCTGACCACAGCCAGGTGACCTGGCCCAGCACAAAGCTGTAACAGCCTTTGTCTCGTGCAGTCTCAAGTGAAATCCTTGAGCAGTCTCTTCCTACACATGCTTGATTTTTCCAAGCTGCCTTCAGAGCATCAAAGCACTGGCAAAGGGCATAACCCTGCCCCTCCTCTGTCACCGAGCAGGAGGGGAAAGTGGAGCAAGGTTAAATGTATAGACTGAACCCTGGAGGAAGGACTACACCTGGCAAACAACAAAGCAATTTAGCTAAAAATAACCCACAGGGATCATGCCCACAGATGCAGGTACAGCCTGCAGAGCAGCAGCACATTCTGTGTAGATCAAGTAGGGGAACATGCAGGAGGTCACAGAGCTCCACTTGAGACCTGGCAATGTCACCTGGGCTACAAAACAGGATTCATAAAAGGAGAGCAGAGCATTTCCCCATATTTTGGAAGAAATTTTTCAGTGCTTCTCAAATAATCTGAAATAACATTCTGAACTGCTGAAAGGTCTCACAGAAACTTTTAAAATTACTTGTGCATGCTAAGAAAAACTGAACCAAAACCTAACGTAACTTCTAGGGAAAAAAAACCCAAAAAACCAAAAAAACTTGTTAAATTTCACTGGAAGTTCTACATAATAACAAAAAGATATCACTTGTGTCTACCAACACAAATGAGATCTGCAGCCTTTAGAAAGAGAAAAACTTTTGGATTTTTACTTGCAAGGTCCTCTCTTCATGTCTCAAAACCAGAAGTTCTTCACTAAATGTTGCCTGAGACTATTTTGAGTATCATGAATGTTTTATATTTGGAAAAGTACCAAACAATGTGATAAATACAAATCACTAACTGAAAAAAAAAAAGTACAATAAAGGTGACTCATCCTGTCCCAGGCTGGTATATTTGGGACCCATTTGTCTTCATGTCTCACTGCAGTATTACAGTGAGTGAATGGTGCTCCTGACTAAAGCTCCAGCCACCAGGTTGCACAACATTCCTCTTAACATCTCACAACTAGTGTCACTTTGCAAAACTCTTTGAGCACACGATGCAAGTTCTATCCACTTTATCAAAGTTTTGTCACAGTTAATGACCAGACTGTATCCAGCATCAAAGAACAGACACGGGAAAATAGGGAAGGGGCAGGAAATCTGCTGGGCTTGGATCTGTTACTTAGGTAATAGAAAATTATTGGTTTAATTTCTGCTAGGAACAATGGACACGCTTTGATTTGGTAAGTCTTAAACAAACAAGATTTAAGGAAGCAGAAATGCACACCCGCGTTGCCCCTCCTCCAAAGGATGCGGGTTTCCCGAAGGCGGGATCGGCTCAGTCCCAGCGGCTCCGCAGAGGATGAACGCGCTGCTCCTGGGCACCCAAACGTGTCCCTGGGCTGCGGCTGAGAATCACATCCAGCCCTGTTCCTAAGCAACCCCACACTCCCTCCACACTCTCCCCCTGCTGCCACTGCCAGACGAGAGGTTTTAATCATCAATTCACTCTGCATCCAACGTGCATGAGCCCCATGAGGGGAGGCTTGGGCACAGCACTTGCATTAAGCAGCACCAGGCAGCTCCAGCCCCGATTTTGTCTTCACCAAGACATGCAGACTGCAACCTAAAAGACAGCATTTTACCTTTCAGTTGTTTGTAAAGAAAAGCTTTAAAAAAATCCTGGCTCAAACATAAAATAATGCAAATACAAGCTAAAAATTTTTTTTCTTGCCAGCGGGAATGAGAACATTCTGTTGGAGGTACTGAGGGTTAAACTTTTTTTTTTACATTTATAATACTCAGTCCTAGAAAAAAAAATCTCAGCAAAGAGTAATTGCTCCCACAGGGACCAATCCATGGGTCACAGTTTTTTGCACTTGATGGCAACAGAGCCTTGACTGAGATTTTCTGTAAGACCCAGATTTAAGCTTGCAGCATAATCACAATGTTTGCCCTAGCTCCAGAAGCTGAGCTAAAGCACCACTTCTACAGTGTAATTATTCTACATATGTTCCAAAAACCCATGGGGAAATTTTATTATTCAGAAGAATAAATAGGGTAAAAATAAATGGTTTTTAATTTTAGCCAATTTTTAAACTCCTTATGAATTTTCATTTTTCTTATGCAAGTTTAAGTCCATGGGAGAAAGGATTTGCCTTGAAGAAATAATTAAACTTTCATCTTCAGTTACGCTTCTTAGCAAATACACAGCCACCCACATAGCACACAACACATAAATGCTGTTCAGTGACAGAGTGCCAACATAATCACTAATGCCTCATAATCTTCCTTTCAGTTTCAATTTGAATATTTGAAGTTTGAACTTGTGTTCAACAACCCAGAGCAAGCAGAAATGCAGTAAGGGCTTAGGTTAAAAGGGCGTTGGGTGTCCCAGCATAGAGCTTAATTTGCCCTCAATAGATTTTTGCATACTTGAACTATTCTGAGAGGAAAAGGCAGTAATTTGTCATTTGGGATAGGCAAACCTACTACCTTAAGGATAATAAAAGATTATAGCACTCAATTTATGATGACAATGTCAGGACCAAATTCAGTCAGGTGCAGAAGTCAGAATTTTTAAGGGAAGGGAAGCTGAGGAAGCAGGATCAGGAAGACCCAGACACACTTTGCAACTACGTCTACCATGACACTTCCTCCATTTCCTGGGCACATTTCAACATTCCTTTCTTTATGCAGGGACCAAACAAATGACCACACAGGTGCTCTGTAGGCAGGTCAAAAAATCTGCACATCCCCTCACTGGTAAACACCTTGTACCCTGTTCACAGGGTCTCCCTGATCCATTCACTGGCCTCCAGCCACACCTATCTGGACAAATGCTGCTCCTTCTGCCTGGAGCTCAGGCTGCTTTCCAGCACCTGAGCTGGCTGAAGGATAGGGCAGAAAGACCAATCACCAACAGTGGAAATCAGAGGTTAATGCAGATTGAGAGACTGAAATAGGATTAATTTTCAATTGTTATTCTAAACTGCACAAGGGACCCAAATCAAGCTCCAAGGTCCTATCATAGGTGATAAAATCACATCACCGATCCTAAGTATTAGAGCCAACATGAAAATGAAGCACAAAGTAAAAAAGCAAACTGCCAAAAAGAGGTTATATCATCTACCCAAGAACTCCTTTGAGTAACAGAGGCCTCCTTGCCCCACCAGCCCCAAATAACCAACAAGTTCACCTGATCCAAACAAATTCTAGACCCCTCAGAGGTGTTATGGAAACAAGTCTCTGATCTGCAGCAGCCACAGAAGCAGCACTGGCCAGGACCTTCCTCAGTTTAATGGGTTCTTCTCATACAATACCCACTTCCTTCTCACAAGGACAGAATTACTGATGGAAAGCAGATGACTCCTTCCTCAACATAAACATCTCAGAAATCTCCCCAAATCTTGCAGGATTGGGAAACCAACTCCTGAATGCCGTTGCAATTTCCAACCCAAACAACGTATTAGTAATAGACAAGTTCTTCTCTTCCTTCAAATACATAATAAAGAAAAAAACCCAAAAACTGAAGAGTTGACCCAATGTAAAATATTACATCCCACATCAAACCTTCCATTAGAGAGCAAATCTAGAGGTTACAGAGGCAACAGGCTATTAATAAATTACATGTAACGTTCTAAACTTCACAGAGTCCTAATGCTTAAACTTATACGATTTTTGGAAATTATCTGCAAACCAGAGACAGAGGAATGCTTGCCCACCTCTGCCACTCAGTACTGACCAAGAGGACATAGTAGGTTCATTCTGAAATAAGAAAAAGCAGAAATACAGTCTAATACTCCTGAAGGATATGGCATTTTACAAGAGGTTTGTACCAACTGAGAAGTGATAGCAACTGTACCTTACACTAACAGATTAATTTGTGGACCCTTCACATATCTCATTAGTTCTTTTAAATATATAGGCTTCAATAGATGAATTGGGAGACCCAGAGTCAGTTGTCAGCAAAGCTCTTTGCAGCTCTCACTTGCCAAGACTGCCTGAAGGTTCAATTTGATTTTAGCAGAAACATCACCTTTGCTGTCTAATGTGATCAGATTCCTCTCCAGTCCTAGAGTTTTCCATCCCTTTTGCCTGCCTACCACAGGAGGTGCCCTGCCAGACCTGTTTGTGAACAAATGACGAGGGGTGGGTGAGTGGTCAGTCACCATCTTGGGCAGAATGACCATGAAATGTTAGCATTTTCTATACTGGGAAGGACACCAGCAGAATTTCCACTTTGGACTTACAGCAGGCAGACTTTGGCCTGTTTAGGACATTGACTGACAGAGTCCCTTGGGAGTCAGTCCTGAACAAGAAAGAAGTCCAGAAGGCTGGACATGCTTTAAAAAGGAACTGTTAAGTATTCAGGAGCAGGCTGTCTCCATGTGTAGGAACACAATTTGCTGGGGTGACCAGCCTAGTTAAACAGAGAACTTAGGCTGGAGATTAAGAAAAAAAAGAGAATCTATCATCTCTGGAAGAGGTGTCAGGTAACTTGGGAGGACAACAAGGATGACACAAGGTCATGTAGGGGAAGATCAGAAGAGTAAAAGCCCAACTAGAACTTGATTTCACCACTACAGTTAAAGACAACAAAAAAGTTTCTGTAAAAACCTTGGCAGCAAAAGGAGAGTCAAGAGTGTCTCCATCATTTTTCAGTGCAAGAGGGTAGTGCAGAGACAGGGGATGAGGAAATGGCAGAGGTACTTAATGCCCTCTTTGCCTCAGTCTTCAATATCAGGACGAGTTGCCATCAGGATACCCAGCTCCTAGAGCTGGAAGTTAGTGATGGGGAGAAGAATGAAGCTCCTATAACCCAGGAGGTGGCTATGGGCCCCGATGGGATCCACCCCAGAGTGGCAAAAGAACTTGCCAAACCACTCTTCATCCTCTACCAGCAGTCCTGGTTAACTGGAGAAGTTCCAGCTGACTAGAAATTAGCAAATGTAACACCCATTTAGAAGGGTTGGAAGGCTGATCTGGGGAACTCCAGGCCTGTCAGCCTGACCTCAGTTCTGGGCAAAGTTATGGAGCATATCATCCTGAGTGCCATCACATGGCATGTGCAGGACAACCAGGGGATCAAGCCCAGCCAACAGGGATTTATAAAAGGCAGATCCTGCTTGATCAACCTGATCTTATTCTATGACAAAGTGACCATTTAGCAGATGAGGGGAAGGCTGTGGATATGTCTATCTAGACTTCAGTAAAGCATTTAACAGTGTCTCCCACAGCATTCTCTGGAGAAACTGGCTGCTTGTGGCTTAGATGGGTGGACTCTGATGGGTAAAAAACTGGCTGACAGCCATGCCCAGAGAGTTATGGTGGATGAAGCTAAATCCAGGTGGGGCCAGTTGCTAGTGGTGTTCTCCAGGGCTCAGTTTTGGGACTGGTCCTGGTTAACCTCTTTATTGATGATCTGGATGTGAGGACTGAGAGCACCCTCCGTAAATCTATAGACACCCAGTTGAGTGGGAGCGTGGATCTGCTGGAGGATGGGAAGGCTCTGCAGCGAGACTTGGACAGACTCGATCAATGGGCCAAGGACAAAGGCATGAGGTTCCACAAGGCCAAATGCCACATCCTGCAGGTCACCAGCCGCCTCAGTGTGAGCCAAAGTGTGCCCAGGGGGGCAGGAGACCGATGGCACCTGGGCTGTATCAGCAGCAGTGTGGGCAGCAGGACCGGGGCAGTGCCTGCCCCTCTGTGCTGGGCACTGCTGAGGCCACAGCCCGAGTGCTGTGCCCAGCTCTGGGCCCCTGGTGGAAAAGGACATTGAGAGGCTGGAGTGTCTCCAGAGAAGGGCAACAAGGCTCAGGAAGGGTTGGGAAAATGTCCCATGAGGAGTAGCTGAGGGAGCTGGGTTTGTTCAGTCTGGAGAAGAGAAGGTTCAGACCTCACTCTTTCCAAGTCCCTGACAGGAGGGTGCAGGGAGCTGGGGCTGATCTCTTCTGCTGTGCTTACAGTGAGAGGACAAGAGGAAATGGCCTCAAGCTGACACTCAGACCAGGTATCATAAAAATATTTTTCACTGTTTGGGTGGTGGAATAGTTTGCTCAGGAAGAAGGTGGAGTCACCATCCCTGGAGGTGATTACGAGGAATCTGGATTTGGCACTGGGAAATGGTTTAGTGGCATAAGGTTTATGGTGGTGGTGCTGGGTTGATGGCTGGGCTTGATCTTTAAGGCCTCTTCCAACCTTGATTCTATATCATCCTGTAACAACAACCCTGATCTTGCATTTTTCAATACTGCTGATAATGCACACACTCAAAAAGCTACCACCTGCCAAAATAGTACACAATTCTGCACAGTTCATCCCCTGGACAGATGAATCAACAACAGAAAACCGAACAAAAAATCAAACAAACAAAAGCCATCACAATAGACTTTAGAAATGCTGCTTAATAAGCTGTAAGGTGTCACCTGCACACTATGATGATGAGGACGCTCTAAAAACAAACTTGGAAAAGAATTTATGCAGCGGGTATGCCAGCAGCAAGGAACACAATCTGCTCTTTTCATGTGTGTAAAATAGGTTTAATTTTCAGGTCAGTGTGTGATATCATGACATTAATGGACAGTCTTTGTATTCTATCCATTTCCTTCAAGTTGAGCTTCTGGTCTCTGATCATGATCACAAGCAATTCTGTTTGGCCATCAAAAGATGGCCAACAAATACAAAGTTCTTATCCCTCTGCTCCATCAGTAATTAGCAAAAATTATTGAGGCAAAGCTTACAATGCAGATAAAGCCTCACATATGGTAGAATCTTTACTTTTGACTTGTCTGAACAAGCATGAACAAAATCCACATCAAATAATAATTTCAGCCTGCTGTCTTTTACAATGAGTTTCATTTCACATATCTCCAATCTTAGCTTGTCATTAGCAATGTTAATTAGTTCACTATCTCAGTACCACACTAGAGTCAGTAAAAACTGAGATCATTGCTAATTTGAGAAGAAAGCTTGTTCTTCCTTTAATACAGTAATAGTCACTGCAGTGACTAATAGTAAGTCACTGTAGAAAACATCCATAGGAAATAATAATGCTTGCAGTTTTCAATCAGTCACAAAATTAAAACAAAATGCCACTACTTTTTAACTTCCAAAAGGTTAGTCAAAGGATAATTATGAATTATCACATTTACTATATTACTAACCCTGTGAGGACATACAGTGACAGCATTCAAAGCTGGGTTATCTCTTGCTATGCCACAAGCCAAGTTCTGTATGCACACACGTGGTGTACATCCTGCCACTGCTCTTTCTGAAGGCAACCATTTTCCAATACGAGCGTGGTAATTGTTCTTTGTTGTCTCTGTCATGATAGAGGGGCTTGTATTAAATCTCTCACATGGTCCAAGTTCACAGATTTTTTGTAGAAGGTAAAACCCAATTATGTGGAATTTCAATCACAAGTCACAAGAGTGGTCTGTGCAGTTAAACAGTACTCTTGCACCAGGAGGTGACTGAAAGATAGAACATCTGAGCTTCCCCCAGGCCCTCCTGCAAAGGGAAATGCTGAGAGGTTACTGGGAATATACTGAAACTGCTCTGCTCCCTCCCAGCAGCTAATGGAGTCCATCACCAACCACCATGTGACCAGCAGTTCAGGTAAAATGGGTCTCTGAGGTTGCAGTGCCCCAAGAAGTGTGTAACTCCCACACTCCTCCTCTCATCTGGGCAGAAGTGGGAGAGCAGGGCAACTGGAAATGGGCATATGTTTGCCAGGGCTGGGGCAGCTGGACTTTCTGCAGTGGATTTACATCTCCTAAAGCAGATGAGGTGCTGAGACAGGAGGTCTCCATGCTCACAGGTAAACCTCTCCCCCATTTCTGCTGAGTCGAGTGTGCACATATTTGCAATTGTACCTCTGTATGTCACAGAACAGAAACAATGCTCAGGGGTTTTCTAAAGCAATTTTTAAATTTAGATTTATTTAAAGCCTATTTACAACCTTACTTCAGCTGGATTAGGAAATGAGTGGTGACAGCCTAATTTAAAACATCAAAGGAGCAGCTGTATGTAGGGAAAGTGGGCAGGAGGGCAAGGCTGCAGGAAGTGTCTCTGAATCCAGTTGCTGTTCCAGGCAAACACATTATATCTGACTTCCCTCTGGGCACTGAACACATGAGATGCAGCAGCTCACTCAAATGAAGCCATTAGCAGGTACCCAGCATTTGCTGTCAGAGCTGTCTGCACTAAGCTGCCTGCCTGGCCCTGGACACCAAAGGTCATTTCATATCACCATTTTTAGGAAGTCCTGGATGATCCCTGCTGCCCCTAACACAGGCACAGGTACAAAACCACTGGCTCAGTGACTCCTTCCCTGCCAGCCCCACTGCATCCATGCTGAACAGAAGCTCCTGGGCTGCAGTGTAGTGAGGATTTCTTGCTAAAACCACAGATTGTGGCTGATCCACTTTTCCCTTCAACCCTTGTGCTAGAACCAGATACATAGACAAATAAATAATATCAGGTATAGGATCATCTTACACCAAACCCCCATCCAGACAGCAGGCAGACTCTCATCCTACCACACAGGCCTTCAGAAACAAAGGAAAAATTAGTGGATTGCATTGGGGCTTTTAAAATGCAGGAAAAGGTCACCTTCCACCACTCTCTTCATTTCTCATATATTTTAAAGTTTTAAAACTAATCTTTTGAAAGGAGCACCCTACATTTAAAAACACATCACCTCTAATTGCTGGGCAGTTTGGGAAGTAAGGCAGTCAAGCCATTCCCAGGCTACACAACACTAACTTAAAATAAAAAAAAAAAAAAAGGAAGGAAAAAAAAAAGACATAAAAGACGTATCAGTAACTGAGCAGACTGACATGATGCTTGAGACTAACAGAGTGCTGGTCTCTTGTTTCATAAAAGTACACAAATACCAGTGAGGGCCATGACACAATTCAACATCATTCCCATGCCAAAAAGCAACTCTGAAAGATTCACCTGTGTATTTTTGTCAGCTGCAGTGGGCATTGTTATTTACTATCTATGCACACTTACATGAACAACTTACCAAGGTTATAATTGAGCTGAAATTGTATCCAGCCTCATTAAAAAACCAAGTATTTTTGAAGATTATCTACTGCAGAAGTCAGTGACTTTTTTAAAAACATTCAAAGAGCAAAATCACCAGGAAATGGTAAGTGGCAAATACTGATTAGCTAAAATCACCAGCATTTCACTAAAAGGAAATACCCGAAGGAAAATAAAATTATTCTGGCTATTTTTTCTTTTTTAGTGAAATAATATGTGTCTTTTATTTCCAGTTTGTTCCACTGGAGCAGAGGAGAGAGAGAAAAATGAAAGATGAGAGCCATAATCTGAGAGAGAGCTCTCAGACTTCCCCAGATAGTGAAATTTAACACTGACAGATACAACAGCAACTCATCTCAGAGCCCAAGCTCTGCCCTGGAATCAGGGACAGCACTGAAAAGAAGAGGAATAAAGAACTTTTATCAGCCTCAGCTGGTAAGAGAGGCAAGGTGTAAAAACAGTCTGTAAGCATTGTAAACCAAGAAGAAAAAACCTCTGTAGCCGCTTTGTTGCCATTTTATTCTTCAAATTATTGCTGTTATAGCAGAGTGGAGTTTAAGTTTTGTATTAACCTGAATTTCTGGGAACATAGGGTGGGATTTATGGTTATGGCTAAGTTTTAATATGCATGTAAAACTGTATATAAGTAACACTCTTACAGAACCACGTGTCCACGTTAGGTTAGAATCTCCGGCATGAACCTCAGGCCCGAATAAACGATGCCCTCTTCAGCACAACTTTAGTGCTGGAGATCTTATTCTGATATTTTGGACACCTTCAGTGCTATTAAGAAGAGGATATACCCCCCAAAAAAATGGGCAGTGCATGCAAGCAGCTGTGTGCCCAGAACTCGTGATGCAGGAAGTCACTCACCTGTTACACTTTCACATCATTCCCCAATCAAACTGACATTCCAAGTAGCCACCCCAATCTTAAAAATGTTCTTTGTAATAAAAAGGAAACTTATGAGGAAATGCACAGAAGATTCTACACTTCATCTGGTAAACAGTACACAGATGAAATCTAGAAACTGATAAACACAGATCTAGAGAAGTTATCTCCAGGCCTTCAGAGCACTCTGAAACAGATAACTGTAGGTCCTAATTAGTACTTTCAGTGTGTTTATATATATACACAAAACATTGTCTATATATGCACACTTAAACAATTGTGCTGAAATCACAGAATTTATTCAGACACTTCTCAAGCTGAAGAGATTTTTTTTACCATTTTGCTGTATTTTAACAATATATTCACTACAGAGCAGTTTTGTAATTAAAAGCCTTTAATTAAAGATTAATTAAACATGAGATAAGCGCAAATACTAAACAAACTGCTTCAGAGAAAACCCAGAATCTGACCTACCAAAATGACTTTATATGCAATTGCACATGCAGTGAATTACTGTTTGCAGATAATTGCCTTGGCTGTCTCCTTAAAGTCAACCAACCACACATTAAAGTTAAATAATATCAAACCAGAAAAGAACTCAGGGCTGATTGGAGTTGCAGTTAAATGCATTTATTTTTTATATATATCTCAGCATTAACACATTACTGTTCAAAATCATTTAGCAGTGTTTAACCAAATGGACAAAGAAAAGGCAACACTTAGGTCCTACATCCAGTAAGAGAAAATTTTAATTGCTTTTGGGATCTCTGCCATTATTCTTCCTAGCAGACAGAAGAATAGCAGAGTGTTTAAATTTTTAGGGCCCTTTTTCCCTAAAGGAACGGGTGCAGGGATGAATTCCACCAGTAAAAGAAACTGAAATTCTAATTATAGTCTCCAAGGCAGACACAGTAGAGCAGTCTGCCAAGACCTCTTTTATTAGCTAAACAACTTCAAACTCTTTCAAGAAGTGTAATCCATCAAGATGTAAGGAAGAATAGAAGGCAATTTTAAATAGGTGGAGTAGCCATTTAATTAATTTTTTTTTTCAATTGAAAGACACAAATAATCTTTTCAAAAGGTTGATGTGTATGGAAGGAGCTAGCCAGGGAGGAGTGAAAGTCCTGGAGAAAAAAGGAAATACACCTTGTAGACTTACAGAAGAGTGTTTATATACCTAGTTGTTGTATGACATTTAAATCAAACTGCCAGGATCATGACATTTAAAAGCACCTGAGAACAAATTCTGCTCTAGGGACATTTTTGATTGCTAATGACTTCCAGAGCCAAAATTTCACTGTCAGCATGTATGGCATGGCCAGCGAGCAAAATGAACACACATTTCATAAAAAAAAGTTAAAGAATGTAAACAATATTTTTTTTCCTGTTACCTGGTGGTATATGTAAATGCAATTTGAGGCACTGACAAATTATAGTCATGAGCCTATAATATCTGCAGAAATTTAAACTTAAATGTAACATTAGTTTCTCCACATTGCATATGTTCTAAGGGCTTTATTTGTCTTTTGAGCTACCTTGAAATCCTGATGACAAATATTGTGGTCTCTTTATATTCCGTTCCCTGAGTTCTGCTCTAGCCTGCTTACAAGCCTTTGAAAAATTACTGCCAAGAACCAACCATAATTGACATATGACTGCTATCTTCTATTTCTTCATTATGCAAATACTTTGAAAATTGAAAATACCATGTACA
Source organism: Illadopsis cleaveri (assembly GCA_013399915.1). Lineage (NCBI taxonomy): Eukaryota > Metazoa > Chordata > Aves > Passeriformes > Timaliidae > Illadopsis > Illadopsis cleaveri. The sequence goes on along the minus strand of VXBB01018248.1, from coordinate 637,406 downwards.
AGCTAAAAATAAATGGACTTGATGATCAAAACCATGCTTTATATGATAAATGCTGATGATCTAGTGTAAATATTGATTCAAGAGAGGAGGCAATGTTTCCCTTAGATCTAGACACATCATTAGTGTATCAGTTAGGACCAGCCCAACCCCTCATGGATGCCTGTACAGCACAATCTTTTCAACATAAGAGATGTCTGCTGCTCTCTTATTGATTTCTCAGCTGCAGAACACCCAGCACACGTGTGAGCTGAGCTCCTTGTGCAGGCTAAGGACAGGTACTGCTGCCTTGTAATTGCAGACAAAATGCAATTGAACACAGCCTTTCATAAGACTCTTAAACACCCGCTCATGCAGCCTTCCAAGCATAACCAGACTAAAGGCAATGTTTAACCACAAACACCATTTTATTGGATGGCTTCAAACAATGCAAGCAGCTATTTCATCAAGCTTCTGTAAATTACTGTAACTCCAGGAAGAGAGAGATGCTACACTTAACCAAAAAATAATGACCCCTCATCAAATGCATGTTTGAAGCAGATGAAGTACCACCTCAAAATAACAAAATAATGCTTACCATGGCCTTCAAACACCAATGAACTCTCAGTCTCAACTGAATCCATCCTACTGCATTGTCTCAGCTATTGTCTTTCCCCCCTACTACAGAGATATTATCTTTTTTATTATAATTAGTGTAAGAACTCTTACCTCTCCAACTCGTATTCTTTCATTCCTGCTTTTACAGCCTTCATTACCTGTAAGATACATATTAGCATGCGACCATCACAGTGGGAGGGAATCTCATATTTATGAATTTATGACTTATGACTATCTCCAGAGAAACCTATATTACAAAAATATCATCTGTACTTCATTTAAATTTACATCAGTAGATGCATTTTAAAACTACACTAGTTTCAAACACTTTAATCTTTAAAAATGCCTGCAGTCTCCAGCAATCAAGCAAGTTTAACTGCCAAACTACTATATTGTAATGGAGTGCAGCTCATCAAAATATCCATGTTCAATTGTGAAAACTGTGGCTAACATGGCAGTAAGTCCTTTTGTTCTACTTAGGCAAAACAAAGCTATGAACTGTATTATCCTGTAATAGGAGAGTCTCTTTTATACTTTGAAATCTGAATCAACAGAAAACTACTGGAGTTAACACTGGTTTACAAGTCATAAAGCTGATTCTTGTTCTCAGATTTGCTAAGAATTTAGGATTTGTTTCTGTATTGTAGAAGTTCTAGGCAGCTGTTCTACAAAAAAAAATACTCTCAGATGTGATAAGACTACTCGAGGAAAACCAAGGAGTATGAATGCAAAATGACTATCCTTTGAGTTTTCAATTCTACAATATACATTTTAAAACATTCTTACCCTTCATAGTTTGGATATTTGAGGAGCAAAAGCCAAGACAGCAGCTGAGTCAGTAACCTCATCAGCTACTTTTACCTAAGCTGCCTCTGGTCATCACCACTCTCAGAACTCAGGGGCAGATCTGCATCACTAAATGGAGTACAGGACTGACACCCAAGTGGATTTTGTCATCAGCACCAGGAGAGGAGTGCAGCTCCCCTGGTGTAGTGCTTTGCTGAGAGCCTGCACTTGTCACTGCCACACTGGAATGGCAACAGGACAGCAGGGTCAGCACTGCCCCAGGGACATACTCTGCTCTGAGGAGCACCCTGAGGAATCCTTTCCTGTCCTACACTGCATGGAGACTTCCCCAGTCCATCAGGATCTGGGGACAGTTACCTGCTAGTTAAAACTTTTCAGAGCTGCACATGGGCCTGAATAATTGTGATCTTTTCTTTCTCCTTCATTATACAGGTATTTGTGCACACAGAACAGATAGATTGCAGGCAGGTCACCTTCTGCTGAGGTGAGCTCTCAGCCAAACCCACACTTCATTTCTCACACATCACTAACACACCAGTGAGTTCAAGGACAATGCAAGGTATATTACTGGGCTGTAATAGGAGGGATATTATCCTCTTATTTCTATCCAGCATTTCCATTATTTTATTACTAAGCAATTCTGGGTTGCTGGGGACATTTTCTGAGTACTACTGCTACACTAAGAGCAAAAATTATTAACAGTAAAGGATCCATTACCTCTTTATGAGCTTCACTGGAGATTTTATTGGTGTAGCGCAGAACTTCCAACTCCATGTCTGTCTTAATGACACGGCTTAAAGAGAAGAAGAACAGACAGCATGTTAGACTGCAACTTCACAGCTTAAGAATGGAAAATGAAAAAACCCTGAAAATAATATGTATCACCTATAATAAGATTAGATCAAGTACACCTCAAGAGCAAACAGCTATTGTAGTATTCATGACAGCAAAGTATTGTTGGCATTGATTCAGTGTCAGCAGAACAATCTTACAAAGGGGAGTCACAAGAATTTCAAGTATCAGCCTGGCCTATTTAATACTTATAAACAAGTGGTTCGATCAACATTTTTTCAACTCATTCTACAATACATTAGGAACAAAATCAATGCAATTCTCCATATGTCCTAACTTAAGCACTACTTCAAATGGAACATTTCTACAACCATGCTTGATTTCCTTTTAAACACAATTTGAAACTATTTTACATACTTAAATACCCAGAGCTCCAGAATTTCTGTTCAGCACAATCCCAACTCACACCTATTTGCAATACCTCAAAAGGTGGACAGGGGGTGGTGTGAAAAAATGTTATCTTGGTTTGGTATTAAAAACCCCAAACCATGAAATTCAGAAACCACAGCAGCAGTAATTACAGCCATGATGTCCCTTCTTTCATATGCTTCTGAAGGAAGATAAAAAACATAAAATCCCAAACAAACCACTCCCCAAAAAACCGCATCCTACTCTTTGTGATACTGAAATGTCTTATGTGTTACTGAATTCATGTATGTTTATAAGCCTTGATACTCTCTCCTGACCTCATGTCAAAAATGCACCATTTAACTCTTCTCTCCATGTATTTCTATCATGTATTTCAAATATTGAGTGTGACATGCACAGTAAAGCAGACACAGTTCCATAACCTCTGTTAAACACCACATACTCTTTCCACCATTACATAAACTGAATTCCTGGTATTTTTCATGCCCATCTCAAAGGCAGCTGTGAAGTACATACTTACTGTTTACAAAGTACAGAACTACATCTATTGAATTGCATGAAAATATTTCAATCATATTTTTAAGCTGCACTCCAGGGTTTGCTGCAGTTACAAAGAACTTAACTGTTATACTTTGAAACTGCCACCAAGACCCCTCTTTTTATCGTAAAATGCTCCTCCTCACACTGCTGTAGAAAACTATTTACTGTATTTCTGCTCTACAGTTTGTTTTAATGAGTCCAGAAACAGGTTTCTCAGCCATCAGTGCCTCTGATGTGAGATTACAGCATTTCCCACAGACAGTGCATTACTACAGCCACTCCCTTTCAAACACAACTCTTCTGGCAAGAGTAAAGGTACCTTTGTAAAATCCTGATATTGATCAAAATGCTTCTACAAACAGAAACACTGTGGAGGGGAGTGGATTCACTTTCTTAGTCAAATGGGATATGACACAAAATAATCACTGTGCAATTGAGAATGAGAAGTACAAGGTTTTAAAATGCACGCCCAGGTGAAAAAACTACACTGGGATGGTAAAATCTGCTGACCATGAAGTGAGGAAACAAACTTCCACTTCTGTCTTGCAGCCAAGACATAAAGAGTGGCTCAAATACATTCCACTTGGAATGAGGTAGCAAAGGCTTATAGATTTTTAATTATTTTTTTAAAATCCTGTTCCTTGGAAGACTGCATGTGCTAGCAGGGTAATTTAATACTTCTTTGATGTGCCTTTATATTACTTTCAGTATACAGTACATATCCATGATCTGCAATTGCCCGAAAAATAGGTTGTTTCATAATTCAGTTGTCTAATCTCTTTGTTGCAACCTGCTAGCAATAAAAGTTAGTCACTGCTCCACAGCAAGTGCAAACAGCATTAGAAACCATTTCCCTTGGCTAGGGCATAAGGCTTCAGGATCAAGGTATTTGTATTAGACCACAACTTCTCAGCTACCTGAATACAGAAGTTCATGCTCAGCCTCACGCTGACCATTTACGCAATGCAACTCCTTCATTTACACAAGGTCAGGCACTGAAATACTTTCCAGAAAATATTGTCATTCTGAGACCAACAAAAACCACTACCCAACCACCAGAAGGAAGGAGAGGGAGTGAATGTAGAGTTGTGCAGGGAACAGGATCAGTTTCACCCTACACCAGACACTGGGCTCCTGTGTTGCAGAGGTATTGCTGATGGAGCTCCCACATCATGTCTGGGTAGTAGAAAAGCCTGTATTTCACCACCTTCTCACTGTTTTGATGGTGCAAAAAGCAGCACCCTCCCAAGCCAGGTTTACAGCAGAGGCTGGCACTTCAGGGCAATCTTGTACATGATGTGTGTCACAGTTCTCATGATGATTTCTTCCACTTCCAAAATAAGGAGAGGAAGAAAATCCCACCTTTTTTCATGAATGTGAGCTTCAGCATTCTATTAAAAAAAGTCTTGGACCAGTTACAGCCTCTGCATAAAGGCATTAATATTTTAAATGGGAACAAATAATTTCCAGGCTCTGGCTAATGCAATTGCCACAATGTACAAATTCCCCAAGTAAGGCACTCCTCAGATTAGCAGGAGGGGCACTCAGTGCAATCTAGTTGAAATTGAAGCACAAGTCTCTGACTGTCAGGACTGACCTAAACCTTTCACCTTTTTTTGCCCTCATTTTACCAGTGTAAAAGCATTACTTCTTCCTCATTCTCCTTTTATGATTTTCTGCATTTATTTTCACTCAGCCAGATGAGCAGCTGGTCTTTTCACACATGTCAGTCATCTGACAGGACAGAGCAACTTCAATATAAACAAGTATTATTTCTTTCATCCTGAAAGTGCATTTGGGCATTTTAAATGTCTGGATACCAAATTACATGCATGACCTAATGAAGTGGTCAAGAGCATCTAGAATTTGAGGCAATTATGAGGCTGAAACTCACATAACTCAACTGTACTTTCCTAAATCAGTGCTCTCCTCAAAGATACATAAATTGGTTCTCTATGTGCATTCTGCAGCTCTGATAATGCTGCCAGAAGTATTTGTTTCCAGTTATCAGATCAGTGTTTTATCAGCTGCCTTGTTTTGCTGTTTTTCAGTACATGTGTGCAACCTGAACATCTCTTTTCTGTGGCATACATGGAAAACACCTGGGAATGCCCACTCCTCCTTTCCCTCTGGGAATATCAGATTTACAGACCACCTAATACATAAGGATGATGCCCATGTGGGCAGACTTCACAGGCCTGCCTTATTTTTACCCTTTCTCACCTCTGCTGTTACCTTTCCACATGTCATTTATAGAAATTTCTCTACCACTGTTTATACATTTATGCTCTTCTGCAATGCATTAAAAATGGCTAACTGAATTAGCATCAAAGCCAGCAAACTCAGCAATGCACATATGCAAAGGAGAGGCATCACAGTGCAGTTCTGAAAGACAGGTGCATGAACACCAAAGACAGGAGCTCAAAAAAATGTTAAGAGGTTTACAGCATAAATAGAAAAACCTCTGAAAACACAAAAAGCAAATGCACAGTTTTAAGACATTAATATACAGATCAGTTTTCACAAAGAAATAATTATAGCTTTCCATCAAAATAATGCAAAAAAAATTACAGAACATATGAAATCTTTCACCTAGAACTATCAAACCCCATTTTCAGTGAGATCACAGGAAAATACAGTATATACAGGCACAAAGAGAGCTGCACATTACTAAATGTTTACTTCTAGCAACAACACAATTATGATAGACACTGGCAAATAACAGGAACAAAAGGCCATCTGGCTAAGTGTTGGTGTCAAAAAAACTCCTTCTAATTACTAAGGAGATAATTTGGACAAGTTTGAATTCTTTCTTCTGTTAGACGACATTTTCTTTTCAAAACACTGGAATCAATACTTAGCATATTCATTCACTACAAACTTTGAAGTTGAAGCCTTTAAATTTAAAATGAAAGTTTTAAATTTTGTTTGGAAATACACTCACTCAATAAAATGAAAAAAAAATAAAACACCATCTGCAAACTGCTGAAATCCAGTGTAAGGTTGAATTCTTCTGTTTCAAGTTCCACACCAAGTCAGAAAATGATGAGATCTTGAAAAAATAAGCAAGAGGGGCAACAGATCCTTAACCACAAACACTTTGCCTCTTGTCAGTATTGAACCATTTTTTTCTGCATTTTATTAGAAGAATGTCTAATACTAGAGCTGCCTTTTGTAGCTCCCAGTTCTCCCTGGCTGGTTCAGAAAGCTCAGCCATTTCATCTCTAGCTGGCAGTTTGACAGCACAGCACAGAGCAAAGTTTTTCTGAAAAGTACCATGTAAAACACAGTAGTTCAGAGCTTGCCTAATCTGAAATGAAATGCATCCCTGCAAGGAGATGATTCAAAGGATTCAATTTCTACCCCAGAATATAACCCAAAAGAATTCATCTTCCTAAAAGAAAAAATTTCTTAACTCTAAAAATATTGCTTTCCAAACAAACTTTCTTGGCTGGTAACTTGACATTCCAAGGAGATTTCTAGTTTAGTAAGCTTTAATATGCGTGACCAGTCATTCACACGTTAATTTCACCAGACACTTAAATCCCAACAACCATCTTTAACATACTTCTGACTTAAAATGAAAGCCACCAAACTCAGTAAAACCTTTTAAGACATTTTTGAATACAAATCTGAACTTTTTCTTTACTTAGAATTCTCTTTCCTTGAAAGCCAGGTGTGGGGAAGGTGCATACCAAGCATTCCTCTTCTATGAGGCTGCAGGAAGAATTAAATCAGAATTCCAGGCTGCCACTCACAATTCACTGAAGAGGTGCTTCTTTCCACCCCAGCTCCAAGTGCTGCCTTTCTACTGCCTCAATGCTCCACCTCTCTCAGTACAACCTTCAGGACCTTATGTTTGTCCATACTGAGCTTCCTAAAGAAGATTTAATCACCCTTTAATTGAAACCACAGAGGAGAAAAGCTTATGACACCTTGGTAAGGGGGATGAAAACAACCTAAAAGCTACCTTGGGAAAAAACCCGTAGCCCTGCTGCAAAGCTTTCTGCAGCTAAAATTGCCATCTCTGTCCCTGTTGTCCTGCTGTGTCTTCAGAGCAAAGCTTGGAAGTCAGACAGGGCCCTCTCCAGGTCCTCGTTCTCACCCCTCTTAAATTCAGAAAACAAGCCTATAACACAACTTCTCTGTTTAGGAAAAGGAACAGCACAAATTCTATAAAAACAGAATAGGCAAGGTGTAAAAACCAGTCCCCCTCACACTCATCCACAGGAGCAAGGAGCCCACTGCCACAGCTCCAGGCCCATCCACGACTCAGGGATGGAACAATGTCTACACAAAGCCTCCCCACTTCCCTTTTGCAGCTTCATGTCCTGCCAAGCAATGAAAAATATCTGCCACAACAGAGACGTGACCTTTTAATAATTCTAAATGTTCTGAAATCACCGATGTTCAAAAAACATCTCCACAGTTTTCAAGCTGGCAATTAGCTGTAGATGGAGACAGCAGAAGATGGTTCTCAGCATATGTGCTGAAAATTAATATTAAAAAGCATAATATGTACTAGCATGCAACACAATACACTTCCATAGTGGTAGTCAGAGGGTGCACCCGTGGTTTGTACTTTAAGCTTGTCTGTCTAACTAAGGATTTGCTTCCTCATTTCTAGATTAATACACAAAAAAAAGCTTAGATAAAAGCCTAATTCATTAACAAAAATCCACTATGTTCTTTCTTCAGTAATTTCCTAAATGGAAAACTAGAGAGCATTAGTTATGGAGCAACTCTGTGGATTAAGTCAGCAATGTTTATCAAAAGAGGAAAACCAGTAAAGTGGAGCAGCTTTGCACTTAGTCACACATCTAGTTTGTTACAGATAGGCTAAATCAGAATTCCCCAAGAATTACAAAGTACAATTACATGAATAATAATTCAACAAAATTAAGGCTGTTAAAATAAATCCTGGAGAAGAAATAATACTTAATTAAATACTACCTGTTTAGACAGAGTTTTGATCTGTATTTGGTTTCTGTTGCTAGAACATAAATTATCCTCAGTTCTTTTCCCACTCATACAAATTCATATTTATACAAATGTGACCTAAACCCTAATACATCCTAGAGAAATGTGCATCCAGATACAATGCTCAAGAAATGTTACATAAATTCTTTTGTTTTCAATGCTGCTACCTAGCCCTATTACTATGTATGTACATTATTTCCAGTCCATAACATGAAATTAACTTAAAATTAAAGCTCCTGTGATAAAGTAGGAGGCTTCTGCTGAGGGAATCTCTGAAACAATGGAACAGTACAAACATCTTCAACACTACTCAAAGAGAAAGATTTTATGTTACTCACCATTCTGCAATTTCAGGATGAAGAATTTTGTTGTTCACATTAAATCTAAAAAAACCAAAGACACTACTATTAAAAAGCAGCCAGACACAACAGCAGAGACTTCATACTCTTTTTTTTTAACCATGCCTTCTCTGAGGAAGTGAAAACAAGTATTGTATGGGAATTCAATATAGAACCCAGTGAGAAGAATGTATTTAATTTTGAAATACATGGGACTAAACCAGATACATAATTTTCAGAATGTGCAGAAGCCAGTGCAACAGGATGTTTGAGACACATGTGTCACAATTCTTTTGACAAAGATACAGTGTTAGGTTATCAGTTCAGTGCCCTGAGTGTGGGGTGGACCAGACTGACTTCCAGACATTCCTACCAAATTATTCTGTGATTTTTACTTTGTTCCTCAAACACTCTTCAATGAAATTAAACCCAGTGAATTTCAGATTTCATCCTTTGTTTCATGCCTTCCCACTTTCGTGTGCACAGAAGGTGGCTGTGTGATAAACAAGCTTGCTCAGAGGACAGTGAAAAGGAAAATGACCTCCCTGTGTCTTTTCCAATCTACAGAGGCAAAGCAGCAACTTCCAACTCGCCTTGGCCGCTGACACTTCACTATTTTTCTGTTTATTTTCTACATGAGCAGTTCATGTATTCTTGGAATGATTTTGAGGCTCTCTAAACAATAACACTGCAGTGGCCAGTAGAGTAAAGAGCTGAGTAATTAGGTGGAATGCAAATGGATTTTCAAGCATTGTTAAAGGGGTTTTTTTGGTTACAATTTGAATGCCTAAGGAGTGTTCTGCATCAAAGATATTTTTGTCTGCTCGGGACTGTTTGCTCTCCAGTTAGGGTATTTAAGAGAATTAAAATGCTACAAGCTCCCAACAGTTCTTCAAAAGAATGTTATGAGGCAACAGTTCATTTTCCGACATTTTTGAAGGAAAAAATTAAATCTATTCCAGGTTATTAACCATTCTTTATTCCTCAGAAGGGACCAATGAAAGCACAAATCTAATTTAAAAAAAATTACTTAGAAGTCACTTTTAATTGTTTAAGGGTCTTCCTGCATCCTGAGAAGGCAGAAAAAAACCTCTATGTTTCTATTTTTCAGAAACAGATACTCATAAACTTATAAAACCCTAATAAGGAGAAGGCTAGTAGCTCTGTATTCCTACACTAAGGCATAAACTAAAAACTTATTACAACATTCAGCAAGAACAAGCTGTATCGTATTCAATATTATGGGTATTAATGAGAAATCACTGTAAAAACAACTCAAGACAAAAAGCCACCCACCAGTCACAGAACAATGCACCATTACATAATAAAATTGGTCACTTGGAAACAAGAAAGTATCAAAAGGGCATATTTTCAATTTAATCATCACCATCTCAAAAATCATCACTTATGTACACCAATGCAGAAATAATTCTACAATGGAAGACAGTAAAATACAGATTTATACAGAAGAAAATAAATGAATGACATAGTAAAATCAATCTATGAATATTCGAAGAACCCAAAAGCCTGAACTCCTTGTGTGGCTGGAGAACACACCAACTGACACCACCACAGAAAACCAAGACAGAATTATGCTGCAGCTGGTAACAACAGACACAAAACCTTTCAATGTCATCAGCATGACAGACAGAAAACTGATCAATGAAAGGAAATGTAAGGAGAAGTGCAGCACTGGAGTGTCCAACACCAGCTCTATGCAAATAGGAGTAAACTATGGTTATTGTGAAGTAACAAAAGAAAATAAAGCACAGGGAAGGGCAGCTACAGAAGGTAGCTGACTTTGACTCTGAAAATCCACATCCCAAAAAAATGAACTGATCACTTTTACCACAAGCACAAATGGATGAAATCAAAAGCAAATCAAATGAGCTAAACATGAACCTTATAAAAGAAGACTGTCTCACCCAGGGGAAAATTGTACACTGGTGTAGACTTACAGCAGCTCACTCTTTTGGAAAAGCCATTTCAGCTACAGTCCCTGGATTTTATCCTTCCTGGCCATAAAGGCTCTTCTTGAACTGTCTTTGTGCTGTCAGAAATCCAAACCTTACTGCCTGGGATCACCTAATACGTGGCAGTTCCTTGAAATTCTGATTTACTGTCAATTGGGGAAGCTCATTAAACACCCAGAGGTGCAGCAGGATTGAATCAGGAGGGTGCTGGTGGGTGGAGAAGAGCCACAGTAGTTCTGTTCTGAGAGAACAGTTGTTCTCCCTCTCACCTGAAAGACAGATTTTCTGATGTAATGCCAACTAGAAAACAAGATGTTAGACCTCTGAGACACAGCATCAATCCATGTGTGTGAGAGAATAAATTGCAGGTCACTTTCTCAAGGAGGTCAAAGACTAAGGACAGAACTGTCTCAGCTCCACTCATCTCATGGAAGCTGTGGGTCCTGTGTGAGCAGCCACAAGGCCACCTGTTTATAACTGTGAGACTTCTGATGACTCAAATTACGCTTCACTTTGGTTACTGTTGTGGTTTAGGGATAGCATTCTCCAATGTAGTGCTCTCGCTGAAACCACGGCATCACTGCCATTCACTTCCCCCTTCCCCTCCAACTGGAGGCACAAAATGCAAAGATCATGGGTTGAAGTAAGACAAATTTATTGGAAAACAGCAATGAGATAAGAAAACACACAGTAACAGCAAGGTTTCTATCTATCAAGGTTACATTATTTTTGTTATGACTAAATTTAACTAACTTTGCAAAAGGCAATGTTACTTGAACTTTAAACTAGGTTTTAGGTCTTCACTTACTAGCTAATACAGGCACTTAAAATCCTCTATTTATTTAAAACTAAACTTGCATTTCTACCTCATGTCTGTGTGGATTTATGTATTTTAGTTTTTCTGAAGGTTCTAATTCAATATTAATAACAAAAGGTGCAAGACATAGAAACAACTCACATGGAAGAAAACCCAACAATAAAGAAAACACCAGACTGTTCTGCCCAAAATATTTCTCAACAGGAAGAAATGCCTTTTTCTTCCAAAGGTCCCTTCCTCCCAGCCCCAGCAACTGAAGGAGTGTAAACAAAATCTGGGTCCATGGCTGTGGTTCTATCTATCCTAGATGTCACTCAGGTCAGGAGAGCTGGTGTGCTGTCTGCTGGTTGCTGGTATGTGGTGCAATCCATACTCATTGTTCATGGTGGCAATGGCACACAGTGACAGTGTCATTCAGCAACCAGTATTATACAATTCAAAATTACAAACTGTTCTCACCCAAAAATGAAAGGTGAATATCATGTTTCCCCATCTCTCTGCATCACCCACCAAGTACACCCAGCTCCTTGAGCAAAAGCAATCCCACACATGGGTTTGCCTTTGCCTGAGGCAGGATGAATCCACACTGCCTTCCCTAACACATTTCTCATATGCATCACAGGGACTTTATCCCCTGCTATGGTATGTGGAGCTTTTGACTGACC
>VXBB01018248.1:592871-625364 GCA_013399915.1 Illadopsis cleaveri | reverse complement strand
ACCCAGGCAGTGATGTTCTGCCACAGTTCAGCAGCCCTGATGGCTTTCCCCTCTGTGCTGCCAACTGCTCTTTTCCCATCAGTGCAGCCACCCCCGTAGGGCATTTGCTACCATCCACGGGTCAGTGTAGAGGCAGTGTTGGCCATTTCTCTCTTTCAGCCATGTCCAAGGCCATCTGGAGGCTTTCAGCTCTGCAACCTGACTTGATCCACCTTGTCCCTCAAGAGCTTTTGTGACTCATCGTGCAGGACTCCATGCAGCAGCTTTCCATTTTCAGTGTCTCTATGATACAGCAGTGAAGAGAGCATTGCTTTTCCTTTTCTGGTAGCTGATTATATGGTGGGGCCTCCTCAGCATGTCTCCTGCTCCTCCTCTTATGATGGTAATCTGAAATTTTCACCTTCAGGCCAGTTCTTGGTAACTTTCAAGATTCCTGGGCAGTTGGGGTTTCCTGTTCAAAGTTGCTGTGTGATCAGAGTGATCCACTTACTCCACACGGCATCAGGGCCAGGATGTGTGGAAGGGACTTCTCCTCTGAACATCCAGCCCAGCACTGGCAGTCAGGGTGCCAGGAGGAGCTGTGCTTCAGTGCCAATTGATCAAAAGTACCATCAGCCCTTCCCTCTGAGGACTTGCCCACTGGAAACTGGAGCTGCTTTTACCCTTGAAGAATTTCCTGCGGTGGTTGTTCCTCTTCTCAACTCACGTTCCTGTGCTCCCAGGGCAGAGGTGGGGTTTCCATCCCACTTCCTCATGTCCTCTCTGTGATCATGCAGGTAAAACCAGAGAACATCCCATGTTGTGTGTCCTCTCTCTCTCTAGCAGGGGAGCACTTGCTCCCAATACCAGGGACTGCTCTGTACTGGCAGGGCATGGGATACTCCTTTAAATTGTTGGTGGTTCTCTTTAAATTGTTGGACATCTTTGGACAGTCTTTCCACGATATGATGCAGAACTGTGGTGAGTAAGAAATACCTTCTTCATATAGCTTGCATTTGATAACCAAATTATCCACTGACTGTTCTTATTTCATGACCCCAGTGGCACTGAGTTGGCACACAGCCATGGCATGCTCCGTAGGAACTTCTGCCACATGGTTGTGTACACTGGATGTCATCTGGATTTATAGGGGACTGCCTGTTATTTGACTATTTATAGAGTACCCCCAGCACAGCTAACTCTCTCAGGTTCTGGACACCTTGCTCCATGGTGTTCCACTTGTCTGTTTGCACCATTAGACCATCCTTGAGAGAATACCTTTCCCTCATGCTTGACAGGAGTTGACTTCAGAGGCTGAGTTCATTTTCTAATCCCCTGGCCAATTCTACATCCTGGGACAGGGATCCCAGCAGCTTGGCTTCACTTCTTGATTTCATATCCTGGGCCACGATATTCCAGCACTGGACCAGCTGGGTCACCAGGGGCTCTCCTGACTGGCAGCTGAAATCTTGTGCCTCTCTGGAACTGCTACAGCTTTTTTGCTGTTACCTATTTTTTCACTTTGACAGGGTCCTGTAGCTGTTCAGGGGTGAGCTTTCAAACCTTTGGAGCAGAATAGTCCTTCAAAAGTCATCCCATTTTCTTTCTTTAGTGCTCCCACTGAAACCACAGTGCCACTTTCTTCCCCTCTCCCTTCAAGTGGAAGTGCAAAAGGCAAAATCATGGGTTGAGACAAGAATAATTTTCTGGAAACAGCAATGAGAGAAGAAAATGAACAGTAACAGCAACAAAATTAAGAACGAAAGGTATAAGCCAAAGAAAAGATTTACACGGAAAAACCCTTGACAATGAACAAAACACCAAATGGGACCATTCCACCCACCACATTTCTCTGCAGGAAGGAACACCCTTCTTCTCCAAAGCAAGAGAGAGTCCCTTCCTCAGCCCCTAGTCCTGACAGGAGCTGGTGCAGAACAACACCTGGGTCCTGGTCATGCCCCCTCCCCAACACTGCAGAGAATTAACCCTGTGCTGGCCACAACCAGGACATCTACCAACAGCACAGCTAAACAAACCAACCACATCCTGAAAGTCACTGGTTAAGCTCAACAGGAAGAGCTTTTCACCACCAACAGTATGAGTATACAAATGGTGTTTAATTCACATAATTAGTGCACAAACCCCTACATAAAATCCCCTGGCCTCCCAGCAAAGTTTTGATCTCACTGGACAGCAAACAACTTACTCGTAACAAAACGTGTACTACCCTAATGTTAGGAGGATTAGGCAGTGCAATCTAATTCTACATTTTTCTGCAATTTGCAAATTGACAATACTTAGATGATGAGATATGTGGTCTTGAGGAAGAAAACAAATTGGCATTTGCTACAGTTGCAATCTGTAACATATTACTGCTCCATTTAATCAATGCAGAACTAAGAAATACTACACTTTGAGGCATGTCCAAATTGATTTCGTACTCAGTTGTCCTTTCACATGCAAGACAAATTCATTAGTTAAAATAACTCTAGAAATCTACACCTCCCATATAAAGAACTGTATAATGAGGCCTCTTTTTGTCAGTTTAATGAATACACTGTGTGTGTCTACAGTGATAAAAATCTAAAACATATTCATACACAACATTAGAATTTTCTCCTCTTCTTCAACAAGGAGAGTCTTTGCCCTAATGAACTGATTTGGCTATGCAATATGAAGAGAGGATTGCACTGCAAAACTTTAAACATTAGGTACATTGCTTAAACTGTCTATCATTTACTTCAATTGACTCTGAGGATGAAAAAATCTTTCTAACACAGTGAGCAAAGATTTATTCAACAGTGTTTTAAAGTATGTGGCACATTACTGTTCAACCCTACAGGTTCAACATCCATTTTTCTGTATGGTGAATCACATCCTCTCAAAGCATTTTCACAAGGGCTACATAACTGACATGATTAGATTAAAGAAAATCCTGCACATCTTCCAGTCTGAAGAATGGATCCATGAATCAGGAAAAAAAAAGCACAGAACTGCAAATGCAGAACGGGCCTCTATTAGCAAATAGAAATATGAATTTCTAGAAAAGAAAGCACTAGAACTACTTTAGAAATCTGCCTTCTGTGCTTAAGGCTTCTGGGGCAAGTGAGCAATCCACTTCTGCAGGATTCTGAAGAGGTGAAACAGAGCTGAGTTACCAGGACCAGCACCAGGAAATGGTCCAGGTCTCCTGTTTTGAGCCCTGTCCCAGGCTGGTCCCTCAGTGACCCTCAGTGCCACCCTCTGCTGAGCAGGAACTTTCCATGTACCACTGGCCTCTGTTCCCACAGCCTGCAGCAACAGAGCAGCTTTTCTGCAGGACAACATCCCTTGCTATATGAGAGAGCTGTACATAAACTAATGGAAACCATGAAATAATGTACCACTATAAACTCCTAATCAGGATAGAATCAAGCTTAGCTATCCCTAGCATGACAAAAATAACTTCAGGGTGATCTTCAGGGCACAGAAATAACCCATGACCACAGCAGTCATTTTGTCTCAAATGATTATTTACGACCGTAGAAAAATTAACCAAATAGCTTAGGTAATAATGTTCCAGAAGAAGTTCAAAAGCTTCAAAAAGTAAGGCAGGGAAGCAACATCACTAGGGCAAGAAAAAGACAGTTTCTGGCTGAAGCAGATGAATAGCCTGTAAAGAGAGCAAGATTCACCGTTTTCAGGAAATTAGACATTATTTTCATTATCATCCATCATTAAACACCCCCCATGCCACCCACCCCCACTGGGCCAGGTCAACCTAGGAGAAAAAAAAACATATGGGAGCAAGAGAAACACAAAACGGTCCTAGCAGGAAAATAGATCTTTGCCAGGAAGCCAGAAAACAAAACAAACAGGAGATCAGGCATAAAACAGAGCATCATGGCCAGGGCAGAGCCTGGCTGAGCCCAGGAGTGACAGAGCCAGCAAGGCACAGGCAGCAGGGAGCATAGTTTGAGAGAACACATTGCTGTGGGTGTAATCCTCTTGGAAACAATCAATACATCTGAAATAAATCCTTCTCTAAAGGAAACATTTGCTACAGGAGCAGTGGAAAAGCAGAAAAGCAGGAATGTTGAAATTGGTTTGGGTCTGTATTGAAAACAAATATCAAATGGACTGGTTTATATAGACAGCTGCAAAATTCTGAGATAAGCAGAGTTTAAAAGGAAGCTCACCCCCTCTCCAGACCACCAGTTACCCCCTGGACATGGACCAAGCAGGAGCTCACCAGAGCCACCACAGCCCAGGAGAAGACACAAACAGAATCAGGGAGATCAAAGAAAGGCTGGAGTGACAAGTGGTTTGAAGGCATGGTCTGTGTCAGAAGAGGGGAGTTGATCCAACAACAAAATCAGTGCATGCTCTTCCATATGCTGGGGAGGGGAAGGTACCAACCAGACCTGCCAAAGGCAGCAAAATCAATGTCCTAGTGTCTAGGGGTGGAGAGGGATGAACATGTGCCAAGTCTCAAATGAGAAATATCTGCTAACAGCTGCAAAAGCTGCTAGGAATGGAGAAGCACTTCTGAAGCACATGGACAGCATGTTTAGCACTAACTGAGAAGCCAATGCTTAAATATCATATCATGTAGGAGATGCTCTATTAAAATCTCACATGAAGTGCTAAATGGAGTGGCTTCCTAGCTTAGTGTTGACTAGTGAATGGGCTACTAATTAAACTCTTTAAATGGAGTTCAGTGAAAAGTCAGGATAAAAAAGGGGGGTCTGGTAGTTCAAACATCATTCCAATGAAGCAAATGTACATCATTCCAGTAAAGAATTGCCAGTGAAGTTAATAACTGTTTATATTTCATGTGGAGGTCTATCAGATAAAACTGGAGATATTGCTCCACACAGATTTTGGAGTCCACCTGTATGCGGAGAGTGTAAGATGACTACTTGGACAAAGCAACAGAACTCACGCTGGTTGTAACAGCAGAAAGGACACCAAACACTCATTGGAAGTGACCTGCAAGTATTGTAGAATACTTATTTAACTCAGTGGGCAGCAAAAGATGTCTAAATGCCTGGCACCTTGTTTTCAATATCCCTGACAGAACCATTAAATTCCCATTTAGGATACAGAGGGAAGAACTAATTATGAAATCAGATTCCAGATTTCAGATCCCTTGACACAAAGAAAGGATCCCAACAGAAAGCATGCTCAGACTACATAAATGAGTGCCCAGACTTGCAGCAAATTCTGTGCCTTACCATCTTCACTGCAGAATTAACACGCTGTTGACAGAGGAGGATGGAAAAAACATAGTGGGGTGACTGGGAGTCAACTATCATAAAAAAAGGGCTCAACATCTCAGCACAACTGTTTATTTTAACAGGCTTTTCACTGAGGGGGTCTATTTCTTCTTTGCCATACACTTGAGCTAAAAACAAAAAATTATCTCCTTTAAAAGATATCATAACAGGACAGTTGTATTCCATTAAAAATTGAAGCCATCATCCTCACATCCCAGAGGAAGCTGTGATGTATTTCTATTACCCTTTCAAAATACTGCATGCAGGAAGACATTTTCACCTCACTAGTAGCCAAACTCCATAAAAAGACAGCATTAAGGGACACTAAAAGCTCACATCTAGACAGAGAAATGATTATTTCTTTTTTTTGTGATTTGTGATTTTATTTTACACCTGTAATGTAACATTTTTTCAGAAGACTGTGCATTACCAGAATCCCTAATATCTAGATTATTAATGTACAAGGAACAGAGTAAGAGAAAAGGCTACTCCTAAAGATTAATTTTTCTTCAATCTGAAAATCAAATATTCCCATCCCAAAAGTGGAAATGGATGTATGAGGATGGGTCTATTTGGTTTTAAATAGCTACAGTATAAACAGAGACAGAGAGAAAATTTGGATTAACTTAGATGCAAGAGAGTTTAAAAAAAAAAACAAACCAACCCGACTGTATTTCAAGTCATTAGAAACATGTACCAAAATTTCTTTGGAAATAAAAGGTTTGGTACCTGATCTGCCATTCAACATCCTTTCACCAAGAAAAAACACAATTTAATTTGAAATATAAAATGAATTCAACATCACCATGTAACAATTAATGCACAAAAAAGCTGTGTCACTTACTGGCTGATCCCCTCAAAGGAAGCTTCTTTGGAGACATTTCCACTATCAGTATTGACACCACGCTGGGAGGAAAAGATTAAAAGGACTATGATTCTGAGCCAAACACATGTATTTAAATTTTAAATCATGGGGAGAACTTGACTGCAATAAGTATTTGGGAAAACTTACACATAAGTTTACCTGAATCACTATAAATAAAAACCCCTCAACTGTTTGCTCAAACACAGTCCAATATAAGAAATAATCAGTTCCATAGGAGAGCAGCACAGAACTCAGATCAGGATCTGCTGCTTAGGAAAGAGACAAGCTTTGACTTCTTAAGTCTTGAGAGGGAGGTGTGAGACTATAATATAATTATACAGGGCAAGAGAATGAAAAATAGGCAAGGATTCTTCTAAAGTAATTTAGTATTAAAATAAATTCTTATGGCCTGCCTTGGCAATGTTACTATTTAAATTTGCTTGCTGCTCCCCTACAGCTTTCCATTCAAGCAAGCAGCATAAGCAGGAGTATTTTGGCTGCTGCACAGCAGATGAACAGTTCTGACATGTGCCCAGGGAACCCTGCAGAGCAGCAGCCCTGGAACAAGACCACAGGAGGAGAGGACCAGGTTTCCATTCAGCAGCAGACAGAGAAGTGCTCTTCCCTTCTCTGAATACTTCTTCACAGCAGTGGGAGGAACGTGAAGGCACCACAGCACCCTCCTCTCATCCAAAAATTATGTGAAAATTCCTGATTACAACAGGATGCTCCCAGAGTGATAACTACTCAACAACTCCATGTGAAGAAATGCACAGTAAGAAGCATAAGACAGTAAAACATTCCATTTCTCTCATTTCTCTTAAAGAACGTTAAATTAAGCCATAGGGGCATCTTTCAAGTGTGTATGCACTTATGTGTGTATGCAAATATAAGTGAAAGAAAGACTGAAAACTAGGGCCTCTGTTCTTCATGGATAAAGAATTCAGATCTGAGGCCATGTAACTTCCTAAGGAGGGATTTTTTTTGTCAAGATTTCTGCCTGGTCTCTATCATGGAAAAACAAGAAGTCCAGGAGCTGCCACTGCATTTGCTGTAAGGGAAAGCTCAGAGTCAGCAAACAATTTTTATAAAGACTGGAGACAATAAAACAGATAGTAAGAGTTTACTATCATATATGTATCACTAGCATATTGTCTCACTCCTCCCAGAAGCTGTTCTTACTAAACCACTCTATGCAGAAAAAGTATTCCCTGAACCCTTGTGAGATTCCCACAGAAAGGCCCAAACATGCTCATGGCATGACCAGAACAGCAGAAAAGGAAAAAGGAGTTTGGAGTCAATGTAGATAGGATGGAGGCCATCATGGTTGGTAGGCTTGTCATGTTTTACCAGAAAACCACCACAGCTTTTGGCAGACAGAATGCACACCAGGTGAGGCCAGAGGCTACAAATCTTGAAATCATGGAGGGGTCAGAAGATTAGATTGTTATACACAGGTGACCTTAAATTTGGTGTAGGACAGGGAGGAAAAAATAGGGAATGACAGTGCCAAGAAATGCTGCATGAACTGGTATCCTTATTGAAGAAATTTAGTACTTTCAGAATATGACTTACCAGAGTGAGAAGTACAGCAGGTTTCTTCAAAGCCAATACATTGGATATCTAGAAAGATGTTTTAGATTACTGTGATTTGTCTTTTTTCTCCCACATAACCACATTGATACCAATTTCATCAATATTCACTGTATATAAAGTAAATGAGCTGCATAGACAAAAATGTTCCTCTGATACCTTTCAGATATTGCAGTATTACCTGAGACATGCAACAAGAGACAGTAGAATACAAAATATCGACAGAAAACCAGTGATCAAGTTCACTGTGTCCTTTAAAGACATAAATACCAATTATAACTCATGTCTACTGTCATCATTAGGGAGACACAACATAGGAGCCAAAAAGTTGTAATGCCACACAGAAATAAAGAACACCAGGGTGCTCTATCCTGCACATACAACATTTGCATTAATATTATTACATTACAATGTGCTAAATGCTTAGCAAAGAATATTTACTGTTATTCTCACTGGGTCACTTCTACTGACTGTTCCTTTTATAGGCTCCTTCAGCCTCCTTCAAACATTCACAAACTGAGAACAAAATCCCACAGATTTTGCCTACACTGGGCACGTAGAGTGCTGGGCTTTCAGAGCAGCTGCAGAAGGGTGGGTGCTGAATTACACATATCTTGAGGCAATGAACACATGACAGCTTCGTGGAGCAATATTCTATCCACTTTAAACCACCTTAATAGCACACTACTAATATTAACAAAAGAAAGTATACGGCAATGAAGTTCAAAAATATCAATTACACCCTTGATTTTTTTTGTTTCCTTATCTCAGAAAATATTAGTATAACACACTTACACATGTTGGCTATTCATTGACATAAAGCTATTCTATAAAAAATGCCCCTGCTGTCCTTATGGTGGAAAACAAATTCCTTGGCAAACAAGGCAAAAGTTATAGAAGGAATTGTCGAAAGCTGAACAGTTACGCTGCAAGCTTCCCACTTCAGTATGTGCAGTCATTTTTAATTTATTTACTGGTCCACATAAAGAGCTCTTTTTCCCATCAATGAAGTTTTTAAGCAGTAAAAAAGCAGAGAATAGAACTGCAGTAAGGACATTTGTTGACAGAAAGTGATCCAAAATGACTAAGGTGAATGTGATTTTTAAAAATAAAACGTGTATTTTCCACTTGCAATTTTCACTACCTGACAGATGAGCACTGGAAACACCTGAACACTACAGGACTCCAACTCACACATGGCAAAAATCAGCCTCTCCATAGCTCCCTCCATTCCCAGCTTCTGACATACAGATCAAACTTTACTTTGTTGCTGGACTCATTATGAAAATTAAGTAAAACCTCCTCACAGCTGACGAGAGCAAAACTTTTGGTCTAGAGAGCTAGAGTTAGTGTTCTATGGGAACAGAAGAATCAGAGGAGTCTTCTTCAAGCTGCTCTCCATGAAAGTCACACACAGAGCTTGGCAGGAATACTGTCCTCACCTGCTGAGCCTCCCTACCAAAACAATCTCTGGCCAGGTGCACAAGCGTACAAACATCTGCTCAGAAATTAAATCAGAAACCTAACTAAGCAAGGCACATTTCTTACACCGAGAAATGTGAACATATCTCTTATTTAAGTAATAGGATGGTTCTATAGAAAATAAGAGTGAGGCAGGCAGCCTTTCCTAACGGCTTTTTGGAGGCATAAAATGAATGTAGGCTCCCAAGTCCAAGCTAGGACATGCAACCTCCTTGACAGCAATCTCCTCAAATCTCCAAGGTATCCCAAAAAATTTATTTAGCGACATATTTATCAGTTGGATAAAGCTACACACTGACAGGTCTCATCACGCACAGAACAGGTTTATGAGACTGCTTTTGGATGAAGAACTGTGTTCAGATCAAAAGAGCAGCCTTAAAAAAAATTTACACGTGCTTTGTAAGATAAAAGGACATTTTCCAGTAACAGGGAAGGGAGAGAAGATCCCACCAAGTCAGGGAACATCCAGTAAGAAGGAGACTAAAATTAAGCAAAGTCATTGCCACTCATTGATTTTGTATTTACAGAAAAAAATATTCAGAGACAAAGACAACTCACCTCAGTCACATAGTGGGCTTCATCCACAGCATATTTGTTCTTGAAGAATTCAGGGGGATGAATCCTTTGGAAAACAACAAAAGAAATATCTGGGTTTAGCTTTGCTCTTATGTTTAATAAGGCAACAGAGAAAGAAATAATACTCTCTACTATCACAACAATAGAATCAAGATATGAGGAATGTTTTACTAATCTTATCTTTAACTCTATTTCTCAAAATAGGACATTACACAGAAAGTTGCCACGGCTGCAAAAATCAGTGTGCTTTAATCCAGTCCATATTTAGATAGCACAGTCTCCTCAGAACAAAAGTGTTTTTTTCCCATCCTATGCCAGACAGCTTTGTTAGGGACTTTTGCAATGCCATTTACACACAACTTTCCAACTCATCAAACTTTGGAAGGATGTGGAAATAACAAAAGACCTGCCTGCCCTGTGTTACATTCAAAGAGTGAATAAAACATTCATTTTTTACCCTGGTAACCACCCTAGCAGACTGAGGGCTATTAAGACATGGGCTCTGCTGCCTCTATTCCTCAGGACACCAGAGACCCACTCCTCTAACCCAACAGAGTGGGCATCTTTACAGGTCCGTGTCCAAAACCAAATCTCTCCTGCTCTTTTCTCCTGATATCCAGCCACAGACATTTTTCTAAAGGCAAGAAAAACGTGAAGGATCCGCTTGCAGTCAGTTCCTCCAGGCCCTCCTGCTGTTTTCTGTACCAGTGCCTGCACTGCTGCTCATTCCTTCACTGTATGGTAGCAGCCATTCAGGAGACCTCAGTCTCTGATTACAACCTGCATGTCCCCAACACTGGAATAAATACAACCTCTGTAATCCTGAAATTGTGATCTCAAAATAATAAAATCACCTAGTTTTCATCCTTCCACGAAAAAACCATTTCTTTACTTCCAGAGTAAAGAAAACAGGAGGAAAAATCCCATGACTGGAAGTGCTGGAGCTTGGACCTTCCCATCCATTTTGCTTCCTGAGTGACAGCAGGAGAGGCAAGAGGTGCAGGACCAAAGCTTCAGCAATGTAAACATTACACAACAAGAGCAGAAGCCCATCTGGGGAAAGGATAAAGGAGGCTGGAGGCCAAAGAGCATTTCTAACCCTTGCAGTGAGGACCATCAGAAGTGGTGAGGCAGACAGCTCAGCAGCCTGAGGAGCTGCTCCACACCACAGGCATGAGCCAGAGCTGCTGGCAGTACCAGGAGGCTGGAGCACTGCCTTATGTCCATTTCTCAAATCTTGTGTGCTCCTTTATCCTTCACATTTCTTCATGCTCCAAACAGTACTGGGCTGTGACATGAATAATATGAAACCATTTATGGTGTTCTCAAGTTTAAAATGTTTAAAATCACAGATTTTAAAAAATTTATTATCTTTATTATTTTAAATCTATTATCTTACTCAGAAGTAACACAAAACTATCTCATTATATGTTCCCTTTTGCAATACTCCTTGTGTAGACTCTTCCTATCAGTGACAGAGATTTCAAAGCAATTATCATTTATCTTCTCTCCCTGGCTTATTTCACATATAATGAAAAAGCCCCCCACTGTACCCTCTTATCTTTATATACCCTCTATATTATAGTTCCCTTACCTCCAACTTTTGCATACTCTGTTTCTCCTACAGGCATCTCCTTATTCTTCCTCCATTCCCCACACAGTGAAGAATTTTAACAATCCAGAAACATGATGAACAGATTTAGCACCTTCTGGTTTTGTTCTCTTTTACAGTTTTAACCAATTCATCTGGTATCAGAAGAATCCTAACTGTAACACCAGCCAATGTATGGCCAATGGTAATTTATGGTAATACATGCTCTTTAGAGCAATACATCCAAAGCACCTTTTTATAATCAGCTGCATTGTTTAAATCAAAGAACTGTTTAATGTAAAGTAAATATTTCATAAAAGTATACCCACAAGTGTGCTGCATTTTATTGGCTTCATTTAATGCAGTTAAAGTAGGAATAGGTCTCATTTTCCATCACTCCAATAAGAAAATTTCTTTTCACAAGCTCTTTCTCAACTTCTCTTTCATTCCTTTTGTTGCTAGTTGCCTCCTATAATTGTGTAGCCTACAGCACACAGCTACTAATTTAATTCTTTGGTTATGGTTCATATTAATCCGTTCCAGCTTTAATCCCTCCAACATTCTTTTTATGTACACTATGACTCTTTTGAGGAACAAAAGTGGCTCATCATTCTTTCAAGGCTGAGGAATTTTTCTCTACTCTAAGAGAAAGAGAACAGCAGCTTCCCACAATCCTCCATCCTCTCCCTCAGTTGTTAAACGAGGTCACCTTTGAGATCCTTTTGACTTCATCACACCTAATGACAAGCTGCCACGATTCCCAGATGTACCTCCCTGCTCATCTCCTTCTATCTCACTCAAAAGTCGGCAAGACTTCTGGCACAAAGTTGAGAGCCAGACTTCTCAGCTCCTCTCTGAAGCACTCACAGCTCTGCCTCACTTTTTTTATACAGTCATTTGGCACCTCCAACGAGATGGAAAAATAAATTCATATACACTTCCCACAAACTACCATCCCATGGGATCCATGATGCTCCAGTGATGAAGCTGCCTCTCCCACTGGGAAGGTTTCTAAGTCCAACTCTATTGCAGAACCATAGAGGTGCAAGGAAAAAGTGTACATGAAGTCTATGTTACAGCCAAAAAATCCTATGCTGTCACATAGAAAAGTAGTATAGAAAGCAACCAAAGGTAAGGGAGAAGGAGAAGCAGGAGAAGAAAATCAGGCCAAGGGAGGTAATTCTGCCCCTCAAGTGAGACCCCACCTGCAGAGCTGCCCCAGTCCTGGGCCCAGCACAGCCCCAGGAGAGAGAGCTGGAGCTGCTGGAGAGAGCCCAGAGGAGGCTCCAGGATGAGCAGAGGGATGGAGCAGCTCTGCTGGGAGGAAAGGCTGGCAGAGCTGGGATTGCTCACCTGGAGAGGAGAAGCTTTGGGGTGACCTAATTGCACTCTTCCAGTCCCTGAGGGAGCTGACAGAAAAGGCAGCAAGACACTATTTACAAGGGCCTGGATTGACAGGACAAAGGGGAATTGTTGGGGAAGATGAATCAGGGAAACCTTATAAATATGATTGCTTAGCAAAAGATTCTGAAAATGTGAAACCTATAGTTGAAATAGAACTGAAAGCTTACTTTGAGTTGTAGGATACCAAGTCTTAGTTACTAGATAACCCGGAAAACAACAGCCCAGCCAGCTGAAGGAGAATCCCTTTTGATTGAACGATACCCTTCTGCTGGCTGAGGGATCCAAAGGTCAATGTAGCAAAAGAGAATAGTCTAAAGAGTAGTTTTTACCCACAGGAATGACTTCGAACTGACAGAGGGCAAGGTTACATGGGATATTGGGTAGGAATTCCTCCCTGTGAGGGTTGTGAGGCCCTGGCACAGGATGTCCAGAGAAGCTGTGTCTGCCCCACCCCTGGCAGTGTCCAAGGCCAGGCTGGATGGGGCTCTGACCAACCTGGGGCAGTGGAAGGTGTCCCTGCCCATGGTGGGAGGCTGGAACTCGATGATCTTTAAGGTCCTTTCCAACCCAGGCCATTCTATGATTCTGTGATCCTCAGTGGTACCTTTCCATATTCTCTCTACTATCTTCCCTTTTTTCCCCAGTTTAGCGGGACTCAATGAAAGATAATTATGCACAACATGGTAGTTACTGTAACAAGTACCAGTGCAGAGTTCCTGAGCAGATACAGGGCTCAGGACACATTTTTACCCAATTTGAACGCAAAACAGGCTAACGTTAGCACTGATCACGATTGTCACAGGGTATCTTCCATGAAATGCTCACTGGCATAATAAAAATCAGAAGTTACATTCAGTTATCATAATTCCAAGTACATCTGATACTTCCTAGGGATGAGGAGTACTTCTCTCTACAAATGACTTCAAAGAAGCTAGAGTAAGTCAATTGGTTACAACTTTTAGGTTTGGCTTTGTCATTTGTAACACTGCTATGGGCTGCCAGTTTTAGAATCCTGATTAATCACTGCAGAGACGATGTGCAAAAAGCCCCACAGCAAGCCATAAATTAATTAGAAGGATTACCCAAGTGGAAGATATGATCCCAGATATTATTGAATCATGCCTATTTACCTATAAAAATATAAACCCCAACCCTTTTGTAAACAGATGTGAACAGAAGCAATGACCTAATTTTTACAGGGTGTGCAAAATTGTTTAGATTCCCTGACAACACAACTTGGCAAAGACCCACAGAGAATAAGGCATATCAGCCCTAAAAAGGCTCAATATCCTTTCCCGATAGTTTTGTAACTCCAGCCAAGCAAATACCAGTGTTAATTAGAGTTGTCAATAGTTAACTTCCAGAATAACAGGAGTCATCATTTTCTCTTATAGTAGAGACAAGCAACTCCAAACTCCTGGAACACGCCCATGTACACGTGGCCAAGCATCCAGGCAAAAATCTGGCACCTCAGAGTTCATGCCCATTAGAAAGAAAACCTAAGAGTCCTGCACTAATATTAATTTACATGAACATGGACCTCATTTTTCTCATTTTCAGCCACAAAGGATCCCTTAAACAAGAGACTGTCTCTAGTTCATCACTTACAATTCATCCCAATTGCCAGGCAGAAAGCTGAAGTTATTTTGAGTTAAACATTAAGCTGTTTACTTTCTGCTGATGCTTCCCATGAAACTCCTCTCTCTTCCATGTTTTTCTGTCCCATCTAGATCACCTACTTGGTTTCTCACTCTCTAGATTTTCACAGTGATTGGGAAATTCTGAAAATAGCCTAAAGATGTGAAGCTATACTTTAAGAAGATTTGTGTTATACACTGCCTTATTTTAACAGCTATGGTTTTATTTAAGCACAAAATATTTAAGATTCATCCTTCAATGTTAACTTCAGTGACAACTTTATTTTAAACAAAATTCTACTCAGGCAGCAATGGGAAAAAAGAGGTGGGGCAGCAGCAGCAAAACTTTCACTGTAAAAACACAGTGTGAAACATTAAGTCAGAGAGTAAATTAACACCTTACAGTAACTGTACTTCATTTATCTTATTCACATTTATCAAACACAAAAACCCCTAGCAAAAGGGTAAGAGAGCATAGTATTAAAAGCTAGTAATCACAGATCCCAGTCAGTTATTCATCTTAGTGAAAAAATTCAAGTTTAGAATAAACTTTTCTATTTGGTTTAACTAAATTCACATGGTACATGATGGCGTGTTTAAAAACCAAGATCTTCATCAAATTACAACCAAATCACACCAGTTCAGATTTTACCAGACCACATTGTTAGGACTGCCTCCACTTTGATGTGATCCTCAAACTGGAATATGACACTGACTCCTCTGTTTAACCATCAGTAAGATGAACAGCTATGACAGTTCTGCATATCTATAAATACACAAAAAAATTATTTTAAAGCTTTTACATATTTGGACAAAATTCAAATCACAATTTCTTTGCAGCAGTTTATCAACCATGTTGTGTTTCCACTTTAAACCCAATAAAATTTGGTCTCATTATCTAAAAACATTTTAAACCTGTTGTTCATTACATTGCACAAAAATTCATAGCACAAATCTTAAGAGATCTGTACAAATTTGACATCACTGTAAGAATTCCATTAAGCAACATTTCTTTGTATGCTAAAGGACTCTGGAGCAACAGCCTTGTAATACCAACATGATAAAAAGTGTTCTAGTTTTCATAACAGTATTCAGAAGAGAGGTAAAATGAGACGGATCTAAATCACAAATGCCAAAGAAAAACTGTGAACAGAATTTATAATAGCTGGTAGCTATTCCTGAAAGAAACACATCTAAGCCACCTGCTAATATATTTGCAGCCTAATTGCTGATACACATTTTTATGTATATGCTTTCATTTGCACCTAAACATTTGTCCAAACTTCAATATATTTAACACTTATTCCCTTTGTATTTCCATGTTTCAGTGCTTCTAGGACAGATTTTCAGCTTTTAGTTGTCACAGGGAATCAGCTCTAAAATGAAATTCAGCTTTTCCTGAAGCAGTCTGATTTAGCTTCTCTTCAGCATTTCAGTTGGAGTTCCTAGTTCAAGGTTATTTATCTTATTGCATAGCCCAGAATGTAGAATATCCATGTAGGAAAAAAAAATTCCAAATGGTATGTTCACTATGAATATTAAACAAATGATACACCTTTAATGTTAAGATTTGAATGGTTTCAGAGAGTTCTTTAAGTCCTCACATCTGGCCTTGCCTGTGTTTTGCAGCTATTCTGGAAGAAGGGTGTCTTACTCCACTGTTACATATAAAAGAAAGCAATAGGTGTAGCCTACCATAAGCACCAACGTGATGTAACTGCTCTTCTGCAAAATGAAATATTCATTTAATATCACAGGGCACAGACAACAAAGCAGTATTCTGGATGGCTGACCATAAATGCTATCACTGAATTATATTAGGGCAAATAATGGGAATTACCTACGATTTCTAATCACTATATCTGGCTTTAGCAAGAAAAAACAAAACCAAAACCAAAACCAAACAAACAAAACCCCAAACCAACCAACCAGCAAAACCCAAAAGCACTAATTTAACGTGTTTTTTAAAAAGGAGCTGTAGGAATCTCAAAATAACCAGTCAACAACCATTTTGAGGAACTCCTACTATGTCAGGGAAGAAGACAGCAAGTACTGACAGAAAGCAACATGCCATGCTAAAGACTCTCTCCTACAATTAAAATATGGATCCACAACTCTTATTGTCTTTGGGATCCACAGCTCCTGGTAGATACCATAAAGTGATGTTTTCATTAGCAGTAATAAAAAGTAAGGATTAACATCATTGGAACAACAACGGAATAGAGCAGTAACAAAGACTTCTACACAGTAATGTTCAGGGTATAGTACTCTCCTAATAGGCTCTACAAGTGTTATTGCCTAAAATACACAAAAAATTGTCCAAGTTTATATCACAAAATCAGGAGAGGATGATTCTTGATGCAGTGATACAGAAAGGCTAAAACTAGTGAACTTCACACTAAAGCTTTCTGCTTCTTCCATTCAACCCTTACTTTCATATTCAGAGTAACAGATATAAAACACCACTTTATGGCAAAATCACTTTGTCTTGAGCAATTTAAATGCCTACATTATCCTGCAGGTAGCACCTGTACCTGGCACTGCAGCACACACACAGCATGAATGACATTATGTTTTTCCTCACATAAATGAGGGAAAGCACATGCACAAGGAGAAAACTGGACAAGCATAATCTTCAGCACTTAAGTTCCACACAGTCAACAACTCATTTCTCAGTCCTTGCTAGAATGAGCTTAAAGCAGAGTATAAATTTCAGAGACACTGCAAACACAGAGTAACAACCTTGGCAAAAGTTAAAGCAGAAGAATAGAAATACATTAGCACATGTAGAGCTGAAAGAGGAAAATGGATGCAAAAGCAATGTTTCAATGTTGTCAGAGTTTCACCAATAAACTCCCTTCTCATTACAATATCATCAAGTTAACAGATGGTAAAGCATTAACCAAACAAGAGGGTGTCAAGAACTGCTAGGAAGAACCACACAGCACACTTTAAAAGATACCAGCAGATGTTCCTGATTTTGTCCAAAAAAGTGCCATCACCTTTATATTCCAAAAGGAATTTCACTATCTCAAACAAGAAGATTAAAAGGCATCAAGCTAGATTTAAAACAAAACAGTACTAATGGGCTTGCTGGCATCACAGACAGCCTCCAGCAAGGTTTTAACTACCTTAATGGTACTCCCTTTCCACATTTCTCTAGATTACTGCTACACTCTTCAAAAGATAAAACTACCTGTCCACATGTAAACTCAGACTCCCTGCTCCTTCAGATACAGTCTCCAGTAAGACAGATTCCAAGAAAATATGAATTTCCAAGATGGATTCTGAGAAAATAATGGACTTTAAAAGGAACCAGGATGAAGATGACAACTCAAGCTGATCTGACTGGAAAACAAGCGAGACTGTAGGTGAAGCCCCATCGGTGTGAGGGGCAGAACAGCAGAGTGCACAAGCATGAAGCTGCACACAAGGTGCTGGGTGTGTGATACTGCACCTCCCAGGGCTATGCAGATCATGCAGAATCAGAATAACCAGGAGCAGCAATACAGGCCACTGGACTTAGGAAATCAGAAATAAAGTATTGAGGAGAATCTCACAGTAAGTCCTAGTAAAAGCCAAACACTGACCTCCCTATTTCATCTACTTCAAGTATACAGTCTCACTGCCCTCACTGCTCCAGCTTAGCTATTCCCTCCACAGACATTTCCAAAAGATGAACAGCTCTTCAGACTTTCTGTAAATTCTACCTCAAGCAGCAGTGTCTCAATTAGACATTTAAGAGATACTATCAAGAGCTATCCAACAAAAACATAGAAAACTTGCAACTGGTAACCTTTGCTTTATTCCTCTCTGCAAATAAAATTCTTCCTTGGAGTCAAGGGCTCTATATAGAAAGAACTGTGACTAAAGAAATGTTTACACACCGAAATCCCCAACAGATTTCTTGTAGCATTAAACTGATGACACATACTCATTAGAAAGCTCTCTTCTTAAAAAAAAAGAGCATAAGAATTACAGTGGTTAAGGTATGAAGTGCAATTTCTAGGTCAGTATATACAGTGTTTCACTCACTCAAATCATGCTTTTTAACAAAGAAAGTTATATACCAAATCTGCCAATAGTAGATGTTTTGCTTTCTTTAAAAACACCACTATTGGGGGGAGGTTAGGGTTAGGCCACCTGCTCTGACTGCCAGAGCTCCAGCAAGGGGTACACAGCAGCAAAACACAATCTGCCTGCTTTACATTCACATTTAACTTTTAAGAGGCATTAATATTAATGATACAGTTCCCTAACATATTTTAACAGACCAGTTGGGTTTGTTTTTTCTTTTTTTTTGTTTCTCAACAGAGACCACACTCCTTCAGAGAGTCCTTCCTGAGCACACAGACAGGGCACAAGAAATAAAAAAACCTAAGCAAAACAGTTAACATCAAGAGCTAAGAACATGGAATTACAGAAGTGCAAGAATAGAGGAACCACTGTAGGTATTTCATTTGAGGTTTTTTTCACTGAAGCACCTTGGCAACAAGAAGCAAAGCTTGCCCTCTGGCCGGGCAGTGGCACAGCAGAAGGCAGTGTGGAGGTGCAGAGCCTTGCTGAAGCACTGCTGGCAAACCCTCACAGACATTTCATTTGCTGCAGCTCACCTTCCTACCAGCAGCAGCCAAGTCCTTCTAGAAAAAACACATGGCACGCCTGATAAAAAAAACCAACTTGGATTCTCTGGTATTTCAAAATGTTATCAGGAGTTTATATCACTGGACTCAGCACTCCTGGTAGCACATTACACAGAGCATGAAATAAGAAGTGCCTGGTGGGGGTTATCAACATTCCCTGCCACACCACCAAAATGAGATGTGCTATCTCCATCTGTGGTTTGAAGCCACATCCGGATATTAAAAAACTCTGGTGCAGCATCATCAAACAGATTTGCTTATGCTGGTTCTTTTCTCAATATACCTGGATCAAAAAGGGGAGAGGAAAAAGAAGCACTTTAACACTTACAAAACCACCAACTGGAGCATTCACTTAAAGGTATATGCTGGTAGAGATGGCCAATCAATGGACTGAGACAAATTGCTATTATGGTTTCAAGCTGCCTCAACAAGAAACAGAAGCTGTTTAAGAAAGCCATAAGAAAGCAAAGATTTATACAAATAATTACAGAAGTAAAAGTCATGAAAACAACACACACCCATCCCAGACCAAGCAAAGCTTGGAGACAATGAGAATACTGGGACAATGACTAAAATGAATATTTGAAAATCTGAGCATTTGAGCAGTGCTTTTAGAGAAAACAATTGTCAGTAAAGTGGCAAGACAAATCCAGATATTTATAATTCTGAAAAAGTAATTTTTATCCACAGAGAAATCAGGCAGCTGGCCATGGCAATCTCATGAGGTTTAACAAGACCAAGTGCTAGAGCTGCATCTGTGTTGGGGCAGCCCTCAGGAGAAATCCAGGCTGGGAATGAACAGGTCAAGAGCAGCCCTGGGAGGAGGACTTGGGAGTGCTGGTGGGTGAGGGCTGGCCCTGCCCTGGCCATGTGTGTTGGGACCCCAAACCCCCCAGGCCTGGGCCAGCACAGCAAGAACGTGGAGCCGCTGGACAGAGCCCAGAGGAGGCTCCAGGATGAACAGAGGGATGAGAGAACTGGGATTGTTCAGTCTGGAAAAGAGAAGTTTCAGGGTGACTTAACTGCAGCCTTCCAGTGCCTGAAGGAGCCAAAAAGAAAGATGGAGAAAGTCAATTTTCAAGAGCCTGGAGAGACAAGACAAGGGGGAATATCTTCAAACTAAAATAGAGTAGGTTTAGATTATATATCAGAAATTTTTCCCTGTGAGGGTGCTGAGTTCTTGGCACAGGGTGCCCAGAGCAGCTGTGGCTGCCCCATCCCTGGCAGTGTCCAAGGCCTGGTTGGACAGGGTTTGAAGCAGCCTGGGACAGTGGAAGTGTCCCTGGCCATGGTGGGAGGTTGGAACTTGATGATCTTTAAAGTCCCTTCCAACCCAGGCCATTCTATGATTCTAAGAAATACAATAATAAATGAATGGGGGACAAGAAATGGAAATCACTGTACCAGGGAGAGAACGGGAATCCTGGAAAATAAGCACCCCTGCACAAGTAAGTCTTGCCAATCAAAAGCAACCAGCTTTATTGTGTAGTTTTGAAAGAATCAGATGAAGGCCAAAGCAACAGATGTACTGAATGTACCTGAATCATAGTAAAATATTTGACAGAAAACTTTCTCAGACTGCTACTCTCCAAAATCGACCCAAATTGGCTTAGACAGAAGCACTACAATGTAACCTGAAACCCAATGACTAGTCATAATACGAAAACAGAAAAGACTAAAGCAGAAAAGAAATAAATAGATAAAAAGATGAGCATTCCCTGGGCTGGGAAACCCCCCAACTGCCAACCTGAAAAGTGCTGTGTCAATTTAAACTGATGTTCCCAGAAGTTAAAGCAATAAACAAAAATGGACTGCAAGTCTTGATTAGTGGGGTACTGCAAAGATTTAAATTGGTTCTGACACAACTCAGAAACAGAAGGGGAACTGAGTATGTTTGAGATCCACAGAGAACGTTTTCAGGTGGTAACAAACTTTGCAGATAAATTGCAATGCCAATTGGTACAAAACAGTAATAAGATGACCTAAAGTGATTAAAACCTGGGGGTTTTTTTCAACAGCAAAATAAAGATGCAGTGGGTACTGGGAAGCGACAAACTGCAGTAAAAGATCAAACTGAGAGACACTGAAAAAGAAAAGCATATCTCATTTTAGAGAAACAATCACAATAAAAAGCATCAGGAGATGGCAGATCAGTTCTGAAGGTAAAACCAAAAAACCACAGCTTTGGAGCAGGCCATGGAGAAGAGGACCTGATGCTCCACGTTTATAAAACTGCTGTAGAAGATGTCCTTCATTCCTGCAAAATATACATTAAGAAGAGAAATTAAGGTAATCTGGAGTTTGTTCCCTATAACACCCTCACACACTCCACTCCCTTTTCAAAGAGCTGCCCCCACTGTCATCTTCCCTTCTACAGACCTTGTCCTCTTGTTGCCAGAACAAGGATAATTAATGCACTAGTCTCCATCACCATGATACAGTCAGACAAACATGCCATGCTGTGCACGATTTACTACTCACAATTACTCAAAATACAAATACCACAAAATCTCACCAATCTCCATTAAGAAGAAGAGATCAAGAAATCAATTTCTTAGCTTCTGATTTTCATGGTCACAAAAAGTCTATAAGAAAAACAAAGGTGTAAGTCCACACAGACTGAGAGGCTACCTTCTTTTACGAAAGTGTTAAGGGGAAAAAAGCAAACAAACAAAAAACTCCCAACCATATCTTCCTGCAGCTTTTTTCAAAAGGCAGTAAAACTACTCAGTTTTGCTGATGTCAGTCAACTGTAATCACCAAAACCAAAGGTTGATTTGGGTTGTAACCTACTTGAAATTTATGACAATGTTTTAAAGAGCTTCCTCATTAGGTCACTGAGAAATAGCTAACATTTGCAAAGCATTTCACTGTGCTTTATTACAGCCCCAAGTGCTAATCCAAGGTTCAACTTTGAACATACAGGCAGTTTTCAATCAAATTCATGCAAAAACATTACTCATAGTGGGTGCAATGTAGGATTAAAGCTGCAATATTTACCAGTCATCCAGCAGAGCTTCAGGGAAAACACAGGAAATTGCACCACTAATCAGGCACCACAGCACCATTTTATTTTTCTGAACCATTAATACATTTAATACGTATTTCTAAAGTTAAGAGCGTGAAAGGGTTAAATACTTTTTGTCTTCCATTAAAAACACTCTATGTGGCAAGGCCATTAAGTTATTCTGGCATGCTCTCCACATAAAGCAGCTGCTGTACAGTATGTTTTACTTTATAAAATATCTTTAATCAGCACACTGACTAGTTCTGTCATTTATAATTAAGGAGGTAAATGGCAGGTGCAGCATTAATTAGCAAAACTGAAGTCTTTGTGAAGACATGCAGTCATACCAACTCAATGTTTTCTAGGAACAGAAATGATGGCCAACAGCTTTGTTGCACCAAAAGCTTGACTAGGTAAGACTGTGCCAAGAAAGAGGGACATTTACAAAACATTTACACTTCTGAAGCCTTTACCATCCTATATTACCAGATTCATTTCTTAAACTCTTCCTTCTAAAGTTAAAAACAGAAAAATATTCAGGAGCAGAAAAGCCACCCACTAAGCTTGGAGTCATTCTCAGAGTCTGTGTTTCTCCCTTACGAATGATAGAGGGGCAGGGGCAGAGGTACAATTCAAGAGACAGGCAAACTAGTTCTCTTACTTGAAAAGGTTTTTCCAGCCAACAACTAAGAAACTGGCCCAACATCTAGAGAAATGCCCACAGCCATAATTTAAAAACAGAGCAATGTTGTTGTGATCCCTCCCATGAACATAGGACCACCAGTANCCATCCCTGGATGTGTCTAAAAAGAGACTGGATGTGGCACTCGATGCCATGATCTAGTTGAGGTGTCAGGGCTGGGCTGGACTCGATGATCTTGAAGGTTTCTTCCAACCTACACGTTCCGTGATTCTGTGATTCTGTGAATTACCCTCACAACAATTCTGCAACTGCCATCTTAAGAGGCTTTGGGTTGTTTTGGAGAAGGTCCATAGTCTGACAGTTAAACTAAATCTCTCCTTCCTTTTAAAACTTCAGAGGTTATTTTGGCTTGAAGGACTTCTCAAAGGTGGACTTACAACTTTTTACAAATCTTCAGAGGACACATATTCAGCATGAAGTCCTACCAGATCTGTAACACTTCCAAAATGGCAGTCACCCTCATCACCAGTTCTGCTGAGTGCTGGGCTGTGGGCTGACCCCAGCCCAGAGTGGTGCATTGCCCATCTCCATGGCCACCTACTCTGCAGAGTCCCCAGGCACCACCTCAGCACGCAGCACCACTCACAAAAACCAGTGCACTGGTGAGGCTGGAAAAGATCCAGTGTTCATGGTCTCATTTGTAGACTCACGGTCTGCTGATCTCCAAGCAAACACCCTCAGATACTGCACTGGCCAAACTAAGACTGCAATTTCAATGGAGTCAAGAAGCCCCATTTTCATATTCAAGACAAAAAGATAAACTCTTCTGAATGACATATTATCCACTCTATGCTTCAAAAGCAACTCCATTATGTGTTCTTCAGAAGTGAAGGCACAACACCACATCAAATGATACATTTAGTAATACAGCAGTGGTAGAACTGTAGCAAAGAGCCTTTTGCATTAATTTTAAAAGAATCTATGTGTTTCTGCCCAAATTCACAGATTCCCACACCTGTCTTAAATAGAAAACAGAATAAACACCAGGCAAAGCAACACCACCCTGTGCTATGAACTAGCAGAGCAGCTGCAGACCTCTGTAAAGTACCAACCTCCCAAACACCACACAAAGCATTACACTGATTTGTGCCTCACTGATGTTAAATGACTGTTTCTCCAGTGGGCAGATAGTGCCTTCCATGGGCCCAGAAGGAAGCACTGTCAAGGTAAACTACAGTAATAAACTGCAGTGGGTGGAAGGCATACTTACTTGTGGTTTTCCTTCAGTGCTAATTTTGAGTTAAAATTGAATCTTCTGGGAAGGAACACAATCCCTAGCTGTGTGCAGTTCCCACTGTCATCCAGCTTATGAAGCAGAACTGCTACTGACTCACAAATGAGTTATTCACCCACCCTCCTTTCTGACAAGCAGAAAAAGTACATGACCACAGCTGACAGAAGAGAAAACAAGATTCAAACAGAAGGATTCAGGAAGGGTAAGGACAAGAATTTAGAAAACAACAAAGATCATTTGTTACACTCTGCAAGAAGACACAATGACAATAAACCCCTTTAACTAGACTTAATTAATTCTGCAAATAGACAGATAAGTGCTGCACAAACAAATCAAAGAGGTCACTAAAAATAAGCATCAAAATACTTTGTTTGAGAATGCAAAATGAGATGCTGGAAATTCAATAATATTTTTAAGCTTTTTTAGATTAGGCACAATCAGTGTGGGTATGAAACAGGTGTTTTGAACTAGCAGAGGAGAACTTAAGAACAGGAAAAAATTGGTCTATAAGTGGGAACAAGCATCAAGTGGGAACAGATTTCAGAGAGTACACATGGGGGGCTTACAGAACCTGCCCTCCCAGACAGGTGTGGCTCACAGTTAAAATATTTCAGACAGCAGTATGCAGATTTTTATGCCATCACAATTTCAGTCCCCAGACAGGTCTAAGACAGTGAAATTCCTATAAACTCTATGAAAAGACAGCAGCCATGCCCTGCCATATGGTCTGGCACAGTTCAGCACCTGGGATCAGTTACAACTGTTTTCCTTTTCCCAAAATTAGCATTAAAGGTGATAGCTTCAATTAGAAGTGAAGCAGCTTGACAGAAGATTAAACTAGAAGCAATCCAATGTTCTGAGACAATGTCGATGATACAAAAATTTACAGTTTGGTAGAGGCTATAAATACAATTAAGACTGAGAAAATACATGAACACAAAAATAAATCAATTCCTCCACTACTATGGCACTGTGCAGTATTTACTACAAAGGTGGATGGAGAGATGTTTATGGCATACTCATAGAATAGCATTTAAATCACATTTTCCTGTCCGTGAGCTCATGTTAAAAAAGCCTGTCAGAGGCTAAACTACCTTATGCCATCCAGAAAGCTTCATTAGCTCAGGCTGCTGCAAACTGGCAAAGCAGCTTGGAAAAGCCTGCTTTATTATTTACCTTGCCTGGGCTTAA
Organism: Illadopsis cleaveri; assembly: GCA_013399915.1. Taxonomy (NCBI): domain Eukaryota; kingdom Metazoa; phylum Chordata; class Aves; order Passeriformes; family Timaliidae; genus Illadopsis; species Illadopsis cleaveri. The sequence goes on along the minus strand of VXBB01018248.1, from coordinate 600,201 downwards.
CACAAGATACTGACTTTTCTCTATGGCTCACCTTCCTCTCAGAGCTACCACAAGATTGGTGGGTTCCACTTCTAAAGGTATTGTGTTCCAAATGGTGGTGGATCATTTCATATCACATGACCAAGATCAACTGATTGTGGTTTTTTTCTTTGTTTGTATATATCACTCTGTATACATCATTCCCATGGTATGATTTGGTGGAATCTGATTAAATGACACAACACTGGAGCTCTACAGGCAGTTATGTTATATAAAGTACTTGGATACACCAGAATGCAGTTAAAAGACAGGTCTTACTTTCCCATCCAAACAGCATAGCTTTCAGGGAGTTGTGGAACAAAAAGCATAGATCTTCCAGTATCAACATCTACTGCTCCAAAGCAGCCTGCTTCAGTAACTCCAAAAGTCCAGTGAAAGTAAGATTCCTAGGTTAAAACAAAATATATTCTTAGACCTCACTTCTGCCAGCTCTAAAAATACGCTACAGTACATGTTAATTCCTATTTCCACTTATCTGGAAGAAGTCTCTTGCTTTTGGAGGGGGAGGAGTGGTTTAGGTCTAAACCTTTTCAGAGTGGTTAGTTTTAGGTTAGAATAATACAAATCCCTTTGCTGGCAACTGGAAAGGATTAGAGATTAATAAACTACCATAAAGAAGTTAACTCAGCATAATAAACAGACACCAAACATTAAAATACATTCTTCCAATCTAGAATTAGGGAATGTATGATCAGAGAGAAACAATCACGTCAGAAGAGACAAGGCAAAAGCAGAGTGCAGCTTCATTGGGTTGTGAAGGCAGAGTGCTGAAGTGAAACCCCAACCTTCCCCAGAGGAGAGGAAGCTGCACTAGCAGCAGCCCTTAGCCAAGAGTTATTTTAAGAACAAGCAAGCAAACAACAGAACACCCAACAATATAGGATTTAATTTTGGTAAGAACAGACATATGCTCTAGCACCCTGAAAGGTGCATCTCTTCTAAAACCAGACTAGTAACTTCATTAAGATATGTGCTATCTAAAATAGAATTTACTGAGTTTGTTTCTTCATAATATACAATAGTTCAACTAAATTCACAAAACAAAGTGCTGCAGAAACCACAGAGGGTATGGAATATGGACAATTTGAGTTCTTTTAAACCAACATCCCCAGAATGTGTTAAGTCCTATTTGTGACAGAAGAACACATGGGAACTTAAGGAAGAGTCTAATTTAAGAAGACACATGTTGTAAATTCCAAGATATAGGTTGCTATTTTATAAAACCATGAAATATACTTTTCTATTAATTAATTCAGCTTAGGTGCACTGTAACGTGTTTTATTACACAAAGAAGTCTGTTTTTTGGGTCACAGACAAGACCGAAAAAATGAAGAAATACTCCACTGCTGTCCTCAAGATTAGATTCAAACACTGATGAGCAGTAAGGCCTTGAACAGGTTTAGGCCCTTTAAACCAGATAATGAGCCTACATTAAAGCATTGAAAGTGAGAGCAACTCAAAGTGAAGAAGCAATGTTATAAAGAAGGCAATTTATTTAAGTGAAGCAAGACAATGCACATCTGAGAGATAAAGAGAAAATCATTTAAAATCATTTAAAAATTCATGCAGTCCAAGTTAGTTTCTTAATTTGAAGTTTTCTTTCAGCTCTTACCTGGCGAAACACAATCCCAGTATCAGTACAGTATCTCTGGGTTTCTTCTCCACCCTGCAGCAGAACAATTGAATTCTTCTGGACATCCTTATTCTGCCTCAGGCGTTCACACAGTCGCCTTCTGTTCAAGGCAAAGAGCGCCACAGGCACTTTCAAAGTCTCGTTCCCCAGCCAAAAGGAGGGTCTAGAAGAGATTTTTTCAATTGACAATTAATGGCAAAGACAGTGGTTAGCACAGTTTAGATGCACAGTGTTCATTAGTTTAGTTAACTCTACTAACAAGAGGCTCATCTCTCATGGGGCAGAGATGCTGTACACACACCAAGCATTGCTCACAGAGTCCCAAAGGAAAAAGGGGAAACACACAAGGCTGGCTCAGCTACAGCCCACAGCACGTCCCTCATTACACCCCTTTGGGCAACACAAAACAAAGTGACCACAGCCCATGTCAGCTGAGGACAGGCAAGGCAGGAGGGAAGAAGTTAGTTCTGAATTGCTGAAAACAGAAGTGGAAGTTAACATTAAGTCTAGCAAACTTCAGCAAGTCCTGGGAAACAGGGAGGGGAGAGAAAAGATGATGGAGGGCAGACACAGGACAACAGCATTTCCCATACACAGGACCTGCAAATCTCTTTTCTGTGTGAGTGTGTTTATTCTGGCATGCACACAAACAGCTTCAGCCAGTGACTGAACTCAAACACGGAGCACGTACTGGGCACCACCGCTGGTCCCTAAGGCAACACAAACCTGCTGGGACAGCCCAGAAAGACTCTGAAAGATTGTACCAACACAGCTGCAACTGCGAGGATACAGTTTAAAAGCAGAGAACTCACTGCTACTGAGTCATTTTAGATGTTGAATGTGGGAAATGGATTTGTAGAGAGTGCTCAAAACCTTTTGAGAATTCAAAATTCAAAAGCCCAATTTAAATCCTCTTCACTTTAAGCCATTTTATGTTCCATTCCAACCTTGTTAACATCTATATTGTCTCATCCTTCACATAAGACTAAAAATAAAATAAAAGTTTTTAAAACGCCTCTCAGCTGCCCCATCTTTGAGTCAAAAAAAGAGTATAATCCAACAGTTGAAAGTGCCCCAAGAATATATGGCTGATTCATTCACATTTCAGGTCCATAACTTTTTGGAGCTTTATCAGTAGTAACACTATAGCTTTTCTATGATATGGAGCAGAGGGAGAAGTTTAACCTGATGGTATGAGAAGAATCTAAAAGCAGTTTGGTTTGGGGGTGGTTTTTTTTGTTTAATATAGCAAAGCTGTGCTTTGGAGCTTCAGTATTAGAGATGATCAATAAAATTTACCCATAAAATCCTATTCTTTAAGTCCAATTTGTCCCTCCACCTCAGCTTCTCCAAGACTGACTGGATGGCCACTTTCTATCAGCTATGCTTTACAGAAGATGCCAGAAAGGTGCAGTTAACTTGTTACTATGTTAAGACGACAAGAAATGAACCAGAACACTTAACCTTAGAAGAGCAAAGCTCCCCATCTTAATTATTATATAGCTTTCATGGGCAATCTGAAAGGTAACCTTTGATTTATAGCAGCATAACCTCCTAAAAGACTTTATCAACCTCAGAAATGTACACCCTATAATTTCCTACTGCAGCCACTGCATAAAAGAGCTAATAAAATACTTTATTTTACTTGCTTATAACCACTTGACGTAACAGCATCAGTAATTTTAGAAGGCAAAAGACTGTTCTTGCCAATTCAATTTTCAAGTTACCTACTTACAAGTCCAGCTGCTGGTGCACAAAACCCAAATGTGTTTATTTTTATTCCTTCCAACACACACCTGACACAGGGCAGGTGATCATCACAAGGGCTGCAGACTGCCTATTGCAGCACATCAGCACAGCCTGCAAGCACAGCACAAGTTCTTGTTTTGGGTACCTATGCCTGTAGGAAGAAGGAAGCAAGTTCATACAACCCTAGCAAAAGCCACTGGAAGTTTTAAGTGAACCTTAAACTAAAACTAGGCAAGGCTTTCCAGGTACAAAGCTGTAGCTCAGTAACCCTGCAAGGCACTGAAGAGGCTGAAAATGTTGTTCTCCAACATGACTATCCTTTGGAGTAAGTACATGCAACAGCTTGGAAATCATATGCTCACCTTATGGGACATTTCTATAAGGGAGGAAAGAACATCATCAGATACCCTCATATCACATGTTGCTCTCAGATCTTTGTATCTGCTGATAAAAAACCCCAAAAAAACAACAAAACAAACCAACAGGCAGAGGTTGTAGCATAGCCTGTCTCATGTTTTGCTTCAAAGGAAGGAAAAAAAGTCACCTTCATTGCTATTTTACTCGCTTCACAAGTTTAGGAATCTTTTTCTGTGATTAAAAAAAAAAAAAAAGAAAAAAGAGAACTCTGACTTCTCTCCTCCACACCTATTCCTACACCTTGGAGTTCACAGGAAGCTGCTACAAAGGCACATTTTCCTCTCCCTTAAGTCTAATATTAATGCTTTTATTACACTTAAAACCTTTGACAATCCAAATGAAACTCAAGGAGAAATAATTACATCAGGCAGCAATTCATACCAGTAGTTTTACAAGCCACCTAAGTGTGCCTTTTACTGGGATCTTAATGCTAAAGCTAAAATGCATTCTAGTGCAAAATGATAGTTCTTGTGCACATTTTCTCTGTGTGAAAGTGTGTTCTTCCTTGGACATAAGAGATCCCACCTTCCCTGTCTGAATACGATGCCACAATATTAATCCACAGCAGAGCAGGGCTTCTGCAGTTGTTTTAGAGAGGCACAGTTTCTTTAGGGGCATGGCCTTGGTCTCTGTGTTAAGGCTGCTGCAGAAATGACAGCAGCTGAGCAGGCTGGACCCTGCAGCAAGGGCTGAGTGTTGCTGCAAATCCTGCTCTGTTCTCAGGTTCTCTGCTGAGCACTCATGTCAATTCACACCTCAGAGGAGTGAGCTTGCCAGGAGATACACCTACTTTCACAACTGGAATTCTGCAGAGAAAACCAGCTAGGTTTTAGAGAGAATACTCAACTTAGAGGAGTTTGCTTCTTTCACAGCTCTTGCTCTCTTTTTTCTCCTGCAAGCACCCAGATACCAAACTGATGGCACCCCATGGATGGACTGGCAGAACACCCACAGGGGCTGATTTGCTTGCAGAGATCTTGGCACACAAAAGCCATGCACAAACCTTCCACAGCTAACACACAGAGCTCTTTTTAGAGACAACACTGACAGGGGCATTTAAGTCTTACAAAAAGGTGGATGGCTGTACACCCAGCTTCCCATGGCAAACAAAAATTGGGAAGCAGAACTCTCATAATACTCAAGAGCCCAAGAAAAAAATGTCACACACAGGACTGGCTGTTCAATGATTTGTAGTAAATTGAGTGGGTATACATATGTAACCGCTTCACATGTGTATCAACCCTACAAATACACATGCAACTACAGTGTAACCAGTGTAAAACTATGGCATTTGCCTTGGAACAAAACTGCCACAAAATTCTCTTTAGGGAAGAAACGACAAGCTTTTCATTTTGGTCCATGATCTCTAAGCACTCAGTTATACCCCACAAGACACACATCACAGAATCATAGAATGAGCTGGGTTGGAACAGACCTTAAAGATCATCTTGCCCCACATCCCTGTCATAGGCAAGGACACCTCGCACTAGTGCAGGCTGCTCAAGGCTTTGCACAGCCTGGCTTTGAACACTGCCACTGCTGGGCTATCCACAACCTCCCCAGGCAACCTGTTCCAGCAGCTTACCACTCTTACAGTTAAGAATTTCTTTCTAATATCCAGCCTAAATTTCCACTCTTCCAGTTTCTACCCATTACTCCCTGCCCTCTCCCTACAGCTCCTGATGAACAGTCCCCCTCCAGTTTCCCTGTAGCCCTTCAGACACTGGAAGGTGCTCTGAGCCTCCACACAGCCTTCTCCTTTCCAGGCTGAACAGCCCCAATTTTCTCAGCTTGTCTTCTTACGAGAGGCACTTCAGTCCTCTGATCAACTTTGTGGCCTCCTCTGGACTTGCTTCAGCAGAGTTATCAGAACTGAATTAATACAACACATTGGCTGGTCCTTCAAGGTTGGTTTCTTCTATCAGCACAAGGATTCTGGCATCTCCAGCCACAAACTCAACCCAAAACTCTGATGTGAAGTTACACATCTCATAGAGAAGTCTATTTGATACAAGCACTGCTTTGTGGTGCACGCCTCTCTGAAGCTATGCAAGCTTCTGCAAATAAACCTTAGCCAGTGGCAAAAATGGATACTTTCAAGAACAAAACAGGGCAAGAGAAGCTCAGCTCCTTTTTTTTCTCCAGTCTGGTACCAGTATTCAACCACTGCTCAGTCTGGTAAAGGCCTCCCACAGTAGCTGACAATTTCCTACTGGCTGTCACATACAATTTTTATGATCACTTAGTCCCAAGCTCACAGACGAGCTCTTTTATTTTATTGTACTGCAAGTAAAATATAGCTAGGAATATCAAACTACATCTGTTTCTTTAAAGGATATTTTTCTTTTGCCTGGAGCTCCTGATTTTCAATGCTTATTTCAGGAGTTTTATATTTTAGAGAGTGTACAATCTGGCACTATATGATTCATCTAACGTTTTGGATTTGTTGTAAAGCAACCACCAGAACACACTAGTAACCAAAATTCCTATTTTATTTCTGGTTTTCCTACCATTTTTTAATTAACCTTTTGTACTTTTGGGGTTTTTTGAGCAGAAAATTCATGGACTGCCATTTCTGTTCTACTGAGATCCCACAGAGAGGATCCAGATTTCCATGAAGATGAGAAAGCATTGAAACTACTCTTCAGTAAATGATCACTTGTTTGTTGATCAGGCCTTATTTATTTGTTTGTTTTGAGCAACAGATGCATCAACATCAGCCTGAAGCCTCACCAATTCTCAGTGCTGTTTCCACACGCCATGTGTGAAGCACAAGAGGCCCACGCTAACAGCAGCACAAGGAAACAGGCGATACAACCAAACAGGAAAAGCAACTACGGCTGTTCAAGGTATAAAATGGGGATTTTCTTCACGGCCAACTCAGTGCTGCTTGTAAAGTTGACAGCTGGAAGTCCCGGCACCGCTCCCTGTCCTTGCTCCCAGCACAGCGCAGGACACCGGGCAGGAGCTCCCGGGCACCAGGACAGCGCTGGGGACACCAGGGCCGGAGGGGACCCACGGGGCAGCGACATCCCTTGGGGACACCAGGGCCGGAGGGGACCCACAGGGCAGCGACATCCCTTGGGGACACCAGGGCCGGAGGGGACCCACGGGGCAGTGACCTCCGCAAAGCCCCAGGTCACAGCCAAGCCCCAGTCTGACCCGCGTCCGGCAACTTTGGAAACTTCCCCCCTCTTCGTTTTGATACAGTTATAACGGCACCTTCTTGCAGCACGGGAAGAAATGGCTGAATTTTGCTACAAAATGTGCGAATATCCTTGTGCTATGTAATCCAAGCCGCCTTTAACCATCACTTCCAAACCTGAGACAACTTAAAGGATAACGCAGGCTGGGGACAAGGCACTGCGGGCCAACCCGCCCGTGGGACCCTTCACAGCTCTCTCACCGCCCCGCGCAGACACTGGAAACCCTCCGGGGAACCGCGGGTCCAGAGCGCAGCCCGGCCCGATCCCGTGCTCTGCCTGCCCGGCC